>JACCIB010001280.1:0-42160 GCA_018906965.1 Philotrypesis tridentata
TCATTATTCTGATATTGGGGGCTTTGAAGCAGAACAGAGTTTAATTACAGGTACATCTAAAGATCTTCAATATACATTGGATGAAGGTTATAAATCAACAAATTCGAATTTATCCGTTGCTAGTAGTAGTTTGGAAAATACTAATCGTACTGTAATTAATCAACGTTCGCTGATAGATCAATGGGAAAATTTTAATATTGATAAATTCATTAATACCATTGAAAATAAGCAAAATCTTTAGAAAAAGAAAAGTTAAGTTTGCAAGAAGAAGTAGAATTAGTTCATAAAGTGGATACTAGTTTATCAAATTTTGCTTTGACTAATTTGGAAAATTCGAATTCTACTCGTTTGTTAGAATCAAAAACAATTATTAGTGATAATTCTAGTATAAAGTCATTTAATTTAAACATGACGGGTAATAGGAATGATCAACAAACGGCGGGAAGACCGATAAATTGCAGTTTGAATGAAATAATCTCTTTGATTCCTGAATATAATGGCAAAAATATGTCACCAGCTGAATTTATTAGAAAAATAAAGAATTTAAAAAATCTTGTGTCTAATGTTAATGATGAAAGTATTACGAATATAGTTAAAATGAGATTGAGCGGTGAAGTAGGTCAAGCTTTGAATAATAATAATATTAAATCTATCGATCAATTATTGAAATCTATAAGAATCTTATATCCTATTCAAAATGATATTCATGAGTTATATGCAAAATTATGTAGAGTAATCCAAGTAGATGGAGAAGGTGTTTTATCATATATAAATCGTATAAGGGAATTACTATATAAAATAAATGAAATAAAAGAATTAGAAGACCTTACTAATGAGGAAAGGCAAAGATTTATGAATCAATTAAATAATGATGCTGCAATTAGTTGTAGAAAAGGTTTAAAGCCTGAAATTAGATACGAGTTAGGGAATGAAATTACGATTGATGATTTGGCAGTAAAGGCTATTGCAATAGAAACTGAAATTAATCAACGTAAACATTCAGATTTCAGAACAATTAATAATATGTATGGGAATGATATAGTTGTAGAAAACATTATTCCGAAAATAATGACTTGTCAATTTTGTGAAGCTCGTGATCATGAAGCTTTGTTTTGTCGTTTAACAGCTTGTATATATTGCAAAGAAAATGATCATTTTTCGGATAATTGTAGATTTGCTAAAGATAAAATTAGATTAATCTGTAAATTTTGTAGTCATACGGGACATTCTATTAGTACATGTAGACTAAATAAAATGCAAAATAATCATTGTCAATTTTGTCAAGAAATGGGGCATAAAGCACCTCAATGTTCAGTAGTTCGTAATTTTGAAATTTGTCACAAATGTAAAAAACCAGGTCATGATCCAATTAAATGTGTTAACTTATCTGAGAATAGCAATTGTACAATTTGCAATAATGTTGGACATTCTCCACAGAATTGTCCGGAACAATTTTGTTCTAGATGTCATAAAAGGGGGCATTCTACAAAGTTTTGTAAATTAGGGGAAAATAGATTTAGATTTTGTACTATTTGTGAAGCTGCGGATCATGAGGCTACTGATTGTGAAGTAGCAAAAATATTAGTAACAGAAAATAAAACTAAGCAACAATATAAATGTCAATGGTGTGATGCAACTGGACATACTGTTAAATTTTGTTGGAAATTAAAAGCATTATTACAAAATGGTAATAATGACTCGAAGAAAAATAATTATCAACAAAATTTTCAACAATCAAATAGAAACAATTTTAGTAATAAAGCTAACAGAAAAGTGTGTGAATATTGTAATGGTACTAATCATGAAGTAAAAAATTGTAGAAAATTACAGTCTTTGACATCAGCAGTAGAAGAAAACTGTGCATTTTGTTCACAGATTGGGCATAATATTAGCAATTGTGATAAAGTTAAAATTCTAGAACAGAAAAAGGGAATTGTATGTGCCGAATGTAAAGGTGTGGGTCACACTATTGACAATTGTTTTAGAAAACAGGGAAACTTCAAATCTCTTCCGGGAAGGAACGCGTGAGAAGAGATTTGGCAGATAAATCGTTCCAAATTGTGGTAAACAGAGAGAAAATTTCTGAAATAAATAGATTTCTTGAAATTAGTGAGAAAGATTACGTAGAAAATAATGATTTTATAGCCCATAATTATGTTTTGAAATTAGAAAATTTACTACAATATATAGAGGTAGAAAATTTTAATTCAAATGGTACTTTTAAATTATTAATAGATAGTGGTGCTCAGTTAAATATTATTAAAAATAGTATATTATTACCTAGAGAAATAAATACTGAAAATAAAATTTTAATATCAGGAATTACCGATAATGCTTTGAGAACTTTAGGTGCAATTAAATTTCCAATAAATAATATATATTTTGACTTTCATGTAGCACCAGAAGGATTCTCTATTCCATTTGATGGAATTTTAGGAATTAAAGCTTTATTACAACAAAAATTAAGACTTGATAAAGGTTATTTAGATATTAACGGGCAAAAATTTCAACTAAAATCAATAATTGATAAGTATCATATTAACACACATACAGTTCCGAAACTAGAACTAAAAAAAGCGATTATTAAAATAAATTTTGAGGAATGTGAATTTATAGGATTAATTCCTGATTTTAAAATTCATTCTGAAAATGCAAAAGTAACTTTTGAAAATCCTGGAAGTTGTATTATTACGAATGTTGACGTGAGAAACGATAGTGAAAATGTTTCTATTGTTAAAATTCGGCAAAACATTAATTTACATAAAGATATTAAGCAAATATTGAATACAGTAAGTGAAATAAATGATAATTTGAGCGAAATGAAAGTGAATGATTTTAAAATTGAAAATCATAAAGGTAATTTGATTGAATATTTAAATGATTCCAAAATAAATATTGAAAGTTTTATTGGTAATATAAACACTTGTTTAAGGAAATTTGAGATTGATTTAGATGAAGAATTAATTGATTATGATTATCCAACATTTTGTAAGATACTTAAAGATACTGTTGAATTTGATTCCAATGAAAAATTATGTAAATTACAAAATACAATAAATTTTTTAACATTTGATATTGAAGATATGCCTGAAAATTTTATAGCAAATTTGAATTTTGAATTACCTAAAGATGATGAGAATCTACATTGTGGTTCTATTTTTTTAAGTACAGAAAATGAAATTGATATGATATGTAATGAAAATCTTAATGAAAAGAAAAGACAACAATTATTGAAAAACACTGTTGATTTAAGTCATTTGTCTAATAAAAAGAAAAAGATTATTGAAAGTTTAATAGTAAAAAATAGTGATATTTGTTGGTTAGAGGGGGAAAAATTTGGTATTTGTAATATTGAAGAACATGCAATTAATTTAACAGATGAAAAGCCAGTTTATGTTAAACAATTTCCGTTAGAATATAATTTAAAACAAATCGCTATAGCTGAAACTAAAAAATTAATATCAAATGATTTAGTAAGATCATCTACTAGCGCATTTAATGCACCTGCTTTTGTTGTTCCCAAAAAAGGAATAACTAAGGATGGTAAAAAAAATGGAGATTAGTAATTGATTATAGAAAATTAAATGCTAAAACTATTCCAGATCCTTATCTTTTGCCTAATATCACTGAAATTTTTGATAGTATAGGTAAAAACAAGTATTTTACTACAATTGATATGGTATCAGGTTTTCATCAGGTAAGAATGAAGGAATCGGATATTCATAAGACAGCTTTTAGTGTACATCCCTTAGGGAGATTTGAATTTAAGGTACTTCCTTTCGGTTTAATTAATAGTCCTAGGGTTTTTCAGAGAATTTTAAATTCGGTACTTGGTGATTTGTTAGAAAAAGGATTTTGTTTTGTTTACATTGACGATATTATTATTGTAGCGAATTCGATCGAGGAACATAACGAACGGTTTAATTTGATTGCTGAAAAACTAAGGGAAGCAGGGTTGAAGTTAGAAACGAGTAAATGTAAGTTTTTTCAAAAAGAGGTCGAATTTTTAGGGCATTTGATTAGTGAAAATGGTATTAGAACTGATCCAAAAAAGGTCGAAGCTATAAATAAGTTTCCAGTTCCTAAAACGGTAAAAAATATTCGAGAATTTTTAGGTTTGGCAGGTTATTATAGGCGTTTTATTGATAATTTTGCGGACATAGCAAAACCAATAATTCAGCTTTTGAAAAAAGAGGAAAAATTTGTTTGGAATGAGGTCAGACAAAAAGCTTTTGATCAATTAAAGAGAGCATTAAGTGTAGCACCAGTTTTACAATTTCCGGATATGAATAAACCTTTTATTATTAGTGTCGATGCGTCCGGTTATGCTATTGGTTGTGTCCTTTCTCAAGGGAATATTGGGGAAGATAGGCCAATTGCCTTTGCCTCAAGGGTTTTGAAAGCGGCGGAGAAAAATTATCATACTTATGAAAGGGAAGCATTAGCAATTATGTTTGCAGTAAAAACATTTAGAAATTATATTTATGGGAATAAATTTTATATAATTACAGATCATAAACCATTGTTATCGTTTAGATCTGCAGATAAAAATTCGCGAGTTCAAAGGTGGCGTTTAAAGTTATTAGATTATGATTATGAAATTATTTATAAACCGGGTAAAGTAAATACTAATGCAGATGCATTGTCTAGAAATCCTATAGAAAATAGTCAAATAAATGTTATTACAAGAGCTCAAAAAGCAAAAGAGTTAGAAAAAGTTACTAACAAAGAGAATTTGACTAATGACATGAAAATTCAAAAATTAAATGAGGATCGTATTAAACAAAAGGCAAAGAAATTTTACAAGCGTAAGAAGGATAGAAATATAATATTAAAAAATCAAGAAAAAGTAGAGCAAAATGAAAATAAATATGAAAATGTGGTATTTACAAAAAAATCTATTGAATTTAGAAAAGATAATTTAGTACATTTTATAGATAAAAATAAACAAGCATTAGATAGAAATACAAGTAGGTTTATAGACAAGTTTAATATTATTTTCAAGGGAATTGTGAATGATATTGAAATCATTGATTTAAATGTATATAAAGTATTTGTATTATGCATAGATGTAGGTCAATCAGCAATAATTCTTAAAAATAATATTTATAAAATGTTTAGTTCATTAAAACAAATTATGTTGAATAAACAAATATATAGTTTTAGTATTTCTAAAGATTTGCAAATAATTAATTTAAATTGGATTGATATGGAAGACATTTTATTTGAAGTTTTTAAAAATAGTGAGATTAAAATAATTATTTGTTTAAATTATATAGAATATGTAGATATACATCATAGAGATAAAATATTTCAAGAAAATCATTCTAGTACTATTGGGGGTCATTCAGGTGTAAACAGGACGTACAATAGAATAAGGAGTAAATATTTTTGGGAAAATTTAAAAACTGACATTGAAGATAGAATAAAAAATTGTGATGATTGTCAAAGAAATAAGTTGAAAAGAGTAAAAACTAGGCAACCAATGGTGATTACGGATACACCAATTAAAACATTTGACAAGATTGCAATGGATATTGTTGGTCCTCTAAATATAACTAAGAATAATAATAAATATATTTTAACTATTCAAGATCTACTCTCTAAATATTTAGTGGTAGTTCCATTACAGGATCAAACTGCAGAAACTGTCGCGGATGCATTTATTAAAAGATTTATTTGTATTTTTAGTTCTCCTAAAATAGTTTTAACAGATAGGGGTGCAAATTTTACTAGTAAACTTTTGAAAGCAGTAGCGAAACGATTTAAATTTTCAAAAATTGAAACAACTGCTTTTTCGCCTCAATCCAATGGCTCGTTGGAGAGAGCTCATCATCCTTTATGCGAATATTTAAAGAATTTCTCTACAAAAAAAATTATGTGGGATGATTTATTGGAATTAGCGCAATTTCATTACAATACAAGTGTACATAGTGCGCATAAATTTACACCGTATGAATTAGTATTTGCTTATCCACCTCGTTTACCTTCAAGCGAACCTTTGAAAATTTCTGAACGAATTCCATCGTTCAATGATTACTTAGCAAATTTAATTAGGAACATGAAAGACATTGCTGAGTTAGCAAGGGATAATTTAATAGTTTCAAAAGAAAAATCAAAGAAATATTATGATAGATATATAAATCCAGTAACCTTTGAAAAAGGTGATAAAGTTTGGCTGGTAAAAGAACCAAAACCAGGAAAACTGGAAAAAAATCAAAATATTGGTCCTTTTGAAATTATTGAGGTATTAGATAATAATAATGTTGTAATAGATAAAAATGGAAAATCAAATACAGTTCATGCGAATAAATTAATAATGTATAATAAGAAAAACTAATATATTTTGTTTGTTTTAGGAGGAAAATGTTGATCATCCATTTTATTATTTTCTTACTGTGTTTCAAATTAAATAGAGCAATCATAGGATATGATTGTGGTTCCTCTTCACCTAATATAACAACATATTCATTACTGGATTCTGGAGAATGTGATTTTCAAGATGAGCAAGTAAATTCTACTAATGTTGCTATAGAATTAATACAGATAGCTGATTTTCGATTAGTTTCAATTATTCAATGTAAAATTGAAATTCATCGAACAGTTTTTGAATGCGGAATATTTGGTCATTTAATACCTACTGAAAATTCAGAACAACAATATATTAAAGAAATAAGTCATGAACAATGTAAAGCTATTCATGAAACGGGAATTTTTAAGTATGATGAGGCACATATTATTTCTGATTTAAAAATAAATTCAACTACATCAAAAGGTATAGATTTTGCGGGAAGTGCAGCAGGAAAATCTTGCTCGGGTGCTTCCTATGCAGATAGTTTTGGTTCATGGAATAAAGTTTTTGTTCATGGTTTAATTAAAATAACGTTAACGCAAAATAATGCGAAAATAAATTTAAATGCAGACAAATTAATGTTAAATTCAGGAGTAGTTTGTAAATTTTCTGATAAACATTGTATGGATATTGAAGGTGGTTTTACTTTTTGGGATGTTTTACCGCAAGGTGATTGTTTTAAAAATAAGTTTGATATATTATTTAAGGGAATAGCTACTAAATATTCTAGTGATAAAAATAAGGAAATAGTGTTTTCGGTTAATTTTAAGGAAATTACTTTTGCTTTGGCGATAAAAAATTCAGAATTGCATTGTGACAGATTACTTATTCGTACCGAACATCCAAAATTATTTATTTTAGAAAAAGATACTAATATGAATGCTTATTATTATGATGCAGATTCTGCTTTTGTAGATGTTAATAAGTTTAATTTAGATATTTTTACTTATATAAATTCTAAATTTGTTTATGTTGAAAGACATTTAAGAAGTCAAATTAATGATTTATATATTAATTTAATTAGAGAAAAATGTGAGCTTGAAAGAAAAGTTATACAAAATTCCTTATCCATTGCTTCCATTTCTCCAGATGAATTTGCCTACAATATTATGAAAAAACCTGGTTATATTGCAAAATTAGCAGGTGAGGCTGTACATTTAATTAAATGTATACCAAAAACTGTTAAAATTTTACATTTAGAACAATGTTATAATCAATTACCAGTTTCGGTTGGAAATGAAACGTGGTTTTTAACACCTAAGACGCATATTTTAATTAAGAAGGGTATGCAGGTTGATTGTAATTCTGTTATTCCTACATTTTATAAAATTGAAGAAAATTGGATTAAGTTAACACCCAAACCAATAGTAATCGGATCACCGAATACTCTGAAACCAGATACAGAAATAAAATTGCAATTTAAGTCAGTGGATAATTTAGCTACAAATGGAGTTTATGCACAAGAGGATCTAGATTCATTGCAACAACAATTGATGTTTCCTATGGAGAAAGTGGCCTTGTTAAATATCGTCGCAAGGGATGTAGCTGGGCAATCTACAGGGGAAAATATCTTCTCGGAGAATACACTGACTCACATTGCTGAAAATACTTGGAGGAAAATTATTGATAAATTGACAACTTGGGGATCATTATCATCGGTAATAATTATGATTTTAATTATTTTAAATATAATAAAAGTAACTATTGATACTATTATTAGAGGATATGCGTTACACGCTATTTATGGATGGTCTATACATTTATTTGGAGCAATATTTAGCTCTATAACGCATCTGTTTATGTCATTACAAAGAGAAGATGCAAAAGATTTTAAGAGGTGTAAACAAGAGTGTAATAATAATAATGATGATGGTATTATTTTAGAGGAAATTAAGATTGATAATCCACGAATAATTTCAAGGCCTATTTTAAAAATGTCTGTGCCTACTATAAATACAATAGAAAATACATCTTTTATCCAAAGACAACCTCCACCTATTCCTGATCGTTTACCTGCACTTTTGCCTGATAAAAATTTGAGTTCACAAAGGAAATGTAGTATTTTTTCCTTAAGTCTAGATTAGTATTTCTTAAATGTTTTGTTTATTTTTTTGTGTATGTATATTTTTATAATTAATTTTAATGTTACTAAACATTGTTTTTGGCGCCGAGGGAATTACATCCAGGATGTAATTTTCTTTTATTTCTTTATGAAGGGAAAATAGGAAAGGATAAGAAAAAGTAATAAATAAAAATAACAATGTTTTATTTTGGGAATATAAATATATTATAAATTGTTACAGTCATATCGGGACACAAATTTTGGCCCGATAAATACATTGTAAAAATCTTTAAAAACCTCGATATAAACACGGTGTGTTGCATTATTGTATACTTTTAATTCATAGAACATGAGGCTGGCGATGCCCCATGCGTCGGTTGCAGGTTCGTGGGTGCCTTCCTGAAGTCGGTCGTTGCGAAGTCGTTCACATTGGCGCCAGGATCGGGTGTTCATCCAATCCTGAAACTGAAAAGTGAAATAGAAGCATTTAAAAAAAAGAAGAAACGTAGGTTAATATATGAATATAAAAATAATCTGGATGTTATTATTTAATATTCTTACATAGACGAAACTCCAGCGGCGCTGTTGAACACTAGGTTCAGGAGGAGGAGTACTCAATGTGCGTTTTGCCTTTTTGCATTGGCGGCTGTGTTGCCAAAGCTGAAACTGTGGAAAATAATGAAGTTATTATTAGTATTTAAATGTATAATAGATCCAACTTTTACTTTTTTTGTTTATAATACTTACGCAGACTGCGCTACGACGTTTTTGAGGAAAATTATACATGTTGTTTGTACAAATTGAACTGTACATTTCACATAGGATATTTTGCGTTTTATAACCACAAAACTGTTTATTTAGCATAATTATAAGAAGGTTGCTTTATAAGTGCGACGTTTGAATTTTGAAATGTTGATTACATTGCAAATTCTTTGCAATGTCTTAGGCCCTGAGGTGTAACGTCTTCTGACGTTATTTATTTTGAAACAAGAAGCGGTCATTTCAAAATTCAAATGACAGCATTGATTATGTCCATGCATGAGTTTCGTTAATTGTCACACTTTCAAAAGTAGGAGCTCAGCTGACGCTGAGCTTGCGAAACGCAGACTAAGCGTTATACTTTTGAAAGATCGCGTTATTGTATGTAAAATTACAAAATGTTTAAAAATCAATATTCAATAATGTTGTAAATTTATAAACTAAGTTTTGTGTTTAAAAGAGGCTCAATGCCCTCAATTAGACAGTCAAGATTTCGTATCGACTCCGTCCACGCCGGTTCGAAAATTGGCGGAGTTTTGATTATTTAAAATCCATTGTTGTTATTCTTTTTACGGTTTACATACTTTTAATTTGTGTACTATTTTAAAGTTTTGTTAGAAAATAAACATAGTAAATAATAGTATACTATATTGTGTGGAATAATTTTGTTTAAATCCTAAAAACCTGTACGTTGGAATCTAAAGGAAATTGTTTAAATCGTTGGGTTGTTTTGAAGACCACGATCTTATAAAAACATTAACTGGGTCTTTAACAATTCCTCTTGAATAACGAAGGACTATCCAACGTCATAAGTTCAACAAGGTAAGTTCTGATTTTGTTATTGTAGAAAATACATTTACTATAGAGATCTAGGTACATATTATCACTAGACTTTTATCACTATAAATGTGACTTTATCAATTTAAATATTCCTGACTATACGCATTAAATTGAAGTAGTCAGGACTTAACACTACACCAAACGATATACCAAACATTTCAGTTAAGTTATTTTATGCTAAATTTTTAAGTATTTTAAATGATATTACAAAAAACATCTTTTCGGTAAAGTTATCGCTTATGTTTATACACATTTACTAGTAACTCTTCATTCAAAAAATAAAATAATGACACCCCGTGATATTAATAAATATATTTGGGCAGAAATACCATTAAATGATAAAAAATTACAAAACTTAGTTTTAATCCGGCCGGGCTTCTCCCTGAGACTGGGTCTGGGACTCGGCGTTCTCGAGAATGGCCATGCAGGTTCATAAGAGGCTAAGAACAACCCCCCATCGCGTTAGGGAGGAGGTGCGATGGGTATTTGATCCAACCCCTAATCTTAAGGTGTGGCTGTCGTGCTGAGGGGACTGGTTGGCCACCGGGGTGCAGGTGGCCGCGAACGACGCCCAGGGGCTGCAGGGTGAAGCCTCTGCGTGTGCACAAAGCCTTCCCGGACAGAGGGTAGCCCGGGGCTAAAAGGCTGGCCCTCCCCGACTGAGCGAATTGCGGTAGTGCTCAGCTAGGGTACACTATACAGCACAACAACACGGACACACACGAACAAGACACTACACTGCAGGATCACTCGGATTCCCCGGAGCCACGGCCTCTTTCTGGGCCTCTCCAGCAGGAGTCCCCTCTACCTCATCGGAGGGTACAGCGGGAAAATATAAGTGTCATATTAATGTTGAATATTGTGCTACAGTACAAAGCATAAAAAGTATATATAATTATTGACATAAAGGTAGTGATAGAGCTTTTTGTAAACTCAAAAAATTAAATAGCGATCAAAATGAGAAATTAACATATGATGAAATATCACAATACTTAGATGGTCGATATATTAGTTTATGGAAGCAACATGGAGATTACAAGAATATCCAGTTAATGGTAGAAATATAAAAGTTGAACATTTAGCTGTACACACCAAAGACCAACAAATAATTGTTTATGAACAAAAGAAAGAAAAAGAAGCTTTAAATCAATGGAAAACAACTTCAATTACATGGTTTGAATTAAATAAAAAAGATAATTTTGCAAAAACATTAAAATATATAAACGTACCAGAATTCTACATATTTGATAAATGTTCTAAAACTTGGAAAAAAAGAAAAAATAATAAAAAAAAATAAAACAAGTGGAATAATGTGTGTTGTATCACCAGAAGATTAAGAAAGATTCTTTTTAAAACTTATTTTAAATCATGTAAAAAGTCCTACTTGGTTTGAAGATTTATTAATACATGAAAACATAACATATAATACATACAAAGAAACTGACATAGATATGAGATTAATAGAAGACGATTCACAAGTTTTTAAAATATTTGATGAAACTTTATGTTAGCACATCAATTAAGGAAATTTGTTGCATAGTATATTTTATTAGTAAACATTCAAGGACCTAAAATCTGGGACAAATATAAAAATTATTTCATAGAAAATTTTAAAGAAAATAAAGAAAATTCAGCTTTATGAATAGAAAATATATTATTATTAGAGAACAAATCTTGTAAAGATTTCGGATTACCTTCACCAGATTTTAATATCTTGAATACTGATAATAATAAAACTAAACATGAAATTATATTATATCGTAAAAATTTGTTCAGTAGTTTATATTTACAATTAAACAATGATCAAAAATATATTTTCAATGAAATAATTAATTCAATTAACAAAGTTATTTCATTGATGGACCCGATAGCTCTGTTAAAACGTTTGTGTATAAAACATTACTCCATTATTTTTTATCACAAGAAAAAAACGTTTAATTAATGGCATGGACAGGAATAGCTTCTATTTTATTACTTAAAGGCAAGACAAGCCATGGAATATTTAGACTACCACTTGATCTTAATACTATTGAAACATCATTTTTAAACTTAGAATCAGATAAAAAAATTGAGAACTGTTGATGTAATTATTTGGAATGAAGCTTCAATCATCCCAAAAACAGCGTTATAAATCGTAGATAATATATTAAAAGATATTTGCAATAGCCACATTCCTTTTGGCGGAAATTTAATTATTTTAGGAGGTGATTTCAGACAAATTTTACCAGTAATGAAATACGGTTTTAGAACAGCAATAATTGAAAACTCTATAAAATATTCAATATTATGGCTTTTATTTAAAATATTAAAATTAAATAAAAATTTATGTTCAAAAAATGAAGAATTTTCGTCATTTTTATTACAAACAGGAGATGGAAAAATTAATCAATTTAAAATACCAAATTCATGGAACACCAATAATGTCTGCTTAAAAATTTATATAGACATTAATATAAATATTCAAAACAATTGTGTTACTTTAGCATCTCACAATGAAGACATATAGCATATAAATAATAAAATATTAAATTTACTTAATGGAAAAGTAACAACATATTATAGTGTTGATTATGCTACAGATAAAGGCGTAGATCAAACTGATGAAACATTCATTTAAATTTTTCTCCGAAAACATTAAATGCAATTAATAAAGGTTTACCACCTCATAAATTAAATTTAAAAATTAATGCAATTCAAGTATTAGTGATTCATGTAGTGGCTTATGTAATGGGACACGTTTAAGAATTACAAAACTTTTTCAATGTAATATTGAAACTCAAATTCTAACAGGAGATTAAAGTGGTAATAAGGTATATACACCAAGAATAACTTTAAATACAGGAGAATCATCCTCTTTACCTTTTATACTATACAGAAAACAATTTCCATTAGTTTTAGCTTTTCCAATGACTATTAATAAATCTCAAGGACAAAGTTTTAATTCTGTAGAAATTAATATTAGAAGACCCTTGTTTTCACATGGACAATTGTACGTAGCTTTATCTCAATGCAAAAATCCACAAAACGTGTATATACAAAATGAATTATCAAACAATAAAGAAATTGAAAATACTGTTTGGAATGAAATATTTTAACATAAATTATTTTCAATATATTAAGGGGTTATGACAGTGTTAAAATTTTGAAAATACCCATTTTTTTTATTCACTTTTTTCATAGTTAATAGTCTGTAGAATATGGTCCTGAAAGCCGTTTTTGGCTAAAAAAATTTTCCTCGAAGATATTAACAAAAAACTAACAAATCTGTTTCAAGTAAATTTTTGAAAAATCGTGATTTTTAAATATTTTAATTAGGCCAAACTTGTGGAAAGGATTGTTCTAACCCACTTTTTACAGAGTAATTTCATGAGAAATCTTACTGAAAATATGACTTAAAAACCGTTTTACAAACCGTTTTTTTCTCAAGAGTTATTAATTTATTTCCGTAAAATAAATAAAATCTGTAAAATTAATTTTTCTATGTGTGATTTTATGTTACTAAACTCAATGTGTTAAAGTAAAGGCATTCAACAAATTTGAATTTGCCACTCGAATAGATTGTGCCTCACAGCGTCTGGTCGAGAATGGAGATTTCTGTTTGATCGGTATAGTAGAATTTTCTGTAAAGCAGCAGAAAGCAGCCAAACAGCTGTTTTTCATCCAAGACACTAGATCAGGGCAGTTAGTCTACTAGCTGCTGTAGCAATGCTTATAACCTTAGTGGTGTTGCAAAAGTGCAAGAGCTTCTGCAGAGTAGAAAAATTATTCAGATAAGTATTGGAAACTAATTAGTAATAATAGTATTCATAATGAGCTTTTTCTTTGTTGGTTTATTTTTTGCTTTTAGGTATACGGGTGCAAGTCAGCAAAATGGGAGCTTATATTAACTGCCTGAAGTATTATTTTGCACACTTTTTAAGAACTTGAAGTGTATTTAATAATGGTAAGTATTTTATGTAACTGTAATTCATAAACATAACTTGATTATGAATAGCTAACGATAATTTTTATTTTGTTTTCAGCTTCTAAATGCTATTATCACACAGCATGACAAGCGCGTACCATCAAATATACTTTATTGTATGTATATTTGAGTACCAAAAGCAAATCAAGGTATGCCGGATATTTTCTGTAAGTATAGCTGAGTTCATTTGTATGATTTACATTATAAACTTTAAATGCCTTTTACTCAAATTTAGTTTTTTCATGCTTTTGATGTACTTGCCGCAGCTTTCTGAAGGAACCGTAACATCAATCCGGATGAACCAAAGTGGAAAACCTTCCTAATGAGTACGGTCACAAACTGAGTGGAGCAGAATTGGCAAAAATAAGTTCAAAGTGAATGTCACGTAGGTTTACATATGTAACATTCACTATAATTATTAATATTGTCAATACATGTTTAATTAATTATATTAATTTTGTGTTTTTCAGGAATCTGTTCCACTTAGTCTGAGACCAGACTCATAATGAAGATTTGGCACTTTGATTCAACAGGATTGATGGTACGGTTCCATCAGAAACATGCGGCAAGTAAATAAAAGTGATGAAAATCATGATTTTTGGTAAGAAAATACCTTTAATTGTTTTTAAATGTTACACTCACTTTATGCATATTATTTATGCATAAAAGTGATGTATAATACTTGTATTTGAAAGCAAAAATATAGTTTTTAGAGCACCTATATATCTATTAATTTTTTACAACACTAACAATTTTTCTTTTTTTTTCAGGTTTTAACACTGTCATAACCCCTTAATTTATATATTTTTTCAGTTAACGTAAAAGAAGTTTTACTTCAATTTATTCAACTATGAAACGGGATCCAAGTTCGTATGTTGAAATTAAAAACCATGAACATTTGCTATATTAAGAAGATATAAATAGATAAATCATAGAAAATTATACAAACACTGAAACTATATATCTAAATTATATACAAACACTTGATGCACAATTACAAACTTATGAAATGAATAATTTAAATAATAAAATTGAAGAATATGAAAAAAATTACAATATTATAATAAAATCCGTTTGTTGTTCTTATCGATCTCTCCGAGGCAATGGTTTAGAAAGGGTTACAAAAAGATATTAATAAATAAAGATATTATTAAGTATCGAATAAATAATTATAACCCTATTATTTTATTACTATTAAAGAACATTTAACTGTATTTATTATATTTTTAGTTACATTACGCTTAAGGGGTTATGACAGTGTTAAAATTTTGAAAATACCCAGTTTTTTTATTCACTTTTTTCATAGTTAATAGTCTGTAGAATATGTACCTAAAAGCCGTTTTTGGCTAAAAAAATTTTCCTCGAAGATATCAACAAAAAACTAACAAATCTGTTTCAAGTAAATTTTTGAACAATCGTGATTTTTAAATATTTTAATTAGGCCAAACTTGTGGAAAGGATTGTTCTAACCCACTTTTTACAGAGTAATTTCATGAGGAATCTTACTGAAAATATGACTTAAAAACCGTTTTACAAACCGTTTTTTTCTCAAGAGTTATTAATTTATTTCCGTAAAATAAATAAAATCTGTAAAATTAATTTTTCTATGTGTGATTTTATGTTACTAAACTCAATGTGTTAAAGTACAGGCATTCAACAAATTTGAATTTACCACTCGAATAGGTTGTGCCTCACAGCGTCTGGTCGAGAATGAAGATTTCTGTTTGATCGGTATAGTAGAATTTTCTGTAAAGCAGTAGAAAGCAGCCAAACAGCTGTTTTTCATCCTAGACACTAGATCAGTGCAGTTAGTCTGCTAGCTGCTGTAACAATGCTTATAACCTCAGTGATATTGTAAAAGTGCAAGAGCTTCTGCAGAGTAGAAAAATTATTCAGATAAGTATTGGAAACTAATTAGTAATAACAGTGTTCATAATGAGCTTTTTCTTTGTTGGCTTATTTTTTGCTTTTAGGTATATGGGTACAAGCCAGCAGGTCTGGGACTCGGGGTTCTCGAGAATGGCCATGCGGGTTCATCAGAGGCTAAGAACAACCCCCCATCACGTTCGGCAGGATGCGCGATGGGTATTTGATCCAACCCCTAATCCCAAGGTGGGGCTGTCGTGCTGAGGAGACTGGTTGGCCATTGGGGTCCAGGTGGCCGCGAAGGACGCCCAGGGGCTGCAGGGTGAAGCCTCTGTGTGTGTACAAAGCCCTCTCGGACAGAGGATAGCCCGGGGTTAAAAGGCTGGCCCTCCCCTACTGAGCGAATTGCGGTAGTGCTCAGCTAGGCTACACAATACAGTACAATGACACAGACACACACAAACAAGACACTACACTGCAGGATCACTCGGATTCCTCGGAGCCACGACCTCCTTCTGGGCCTATCCAACGGGAGTCCCCTCCACCTTATCGGAAGGTACAGCGGGAAAACTGGGGTTGCGGCACTCCTGGGCCGTCGTATAGTTCAGGGGCTCGGGCTAGCCTAACCAACTGGCCTGACCACCCCATCAGCCGGCGAAAAATCCCGGTAGGCATGCGGCTACCGGCTGCTGACCGGGTAGGGCCGCTGCAGGCTGAACGGGGGGCCCCGCCAGGGCCACTGGTGGGGATAGGGGGAGGGACTCTTCAGTGGGAGGGACGGAGGTGGTATCGGCGCCGGGGAGGAAGGGTCTGCCTGCCACTTACACACGTACATATCCGCTTAAATTAAAATGGAAATGACAAGTACAGGAGAAAAAATGGTTCCAAAAGCGCCTGGAACCGAGGGGCTCCCTAGCCCAAATATCATAGTAGGATCGCAGGCTGAGGCTGGCAAGCCGGAGGTCGTGGGTAAGGCAATCCCGGATGTCTTCAGGGATACCCCGATGACTGAGGGTAGGTCGAAAAGGAAAAAACCCTCGGGTACGGAGAGAAGGAGGAGGGCGCTGGCTAGGAGGGAGGACGTGGAGGTACCACTGACACCCTCTAAGAGACCGCACTCTGATAGCTCGACTCCGAGAGATCGGAAGAAGGGCTCGGAGACCGGGCAGAGGGCGTGCAGCAGGGCGGTGACCACAGAACTGAAGGTGGCCATTATTCTGCTGCAGTACCTTTACTCTAGACTGAGCGCGGAGGAAGCGAATGGGGTCCCCGACCGCATTGATGGGAAGATTTTCGATGCACCTGACGGCGCCTAATTTCCCTATTTTTGGGAATACTGGCAGCAAAGGGGAGCGTTGATCCTCAACTGTAAAGCGGACGAGGACAAATCATGGCTGCTAGAAAAGGTAGAGAAGTGGAAAAGCGAGGGACTCCAGGTCAAGGCGGTTGGCATGGGGGAACTAGCCAAGATGACTAGGGCCTTGATCTACTGCCCGGGGTCCAAGGATCCTAAGGTGGTGATCAAGAACATAGGACGACAAAACCCGAACCTCAAGGCTGAAACCTAGGTGGTGACCGGCTCTCAGAAGGCCACCAAAGAGGTCGAGGCCGGGAGAAGGGAGGAGATGGTTATGAGGATACTCCTGGAAGGGGAGGAGGTCGAGGCGCTGAAGGCCCTAGACTGGCGACCTTTTCTGGGGAGTAGCAGGGCCCATGTCATCCCCCTGAAGGGAAAGGACGAAGGGCAAGGGGAAAAGAAGGAGGAGAATGCCATGGAGGTGGAAACCATGAGGGCAGAGGAGAGGGCAGCGGCCATAGAGAAGGAAGCCCCTAATGACAATTAGGGGGACGAGGCAAGGCGCGGGCGCGACAATGGGGGCTAGCTCTGTAGCAGCAACCACAATTGCGTTCGTGCAGATCAACTTACATCACTGCAAAAGCGCCAAGGCTGTTCTAGCGCATGGCAGAGGTAGACACAGGTATTTACCTAATTTAAGAACCTTGGATTATTAAAGGCAGGATCACGGGCTTAAACAGATGCGGGATTCGGATCAGTGGTGCAGGGAACTCTGTAAGAGCGTGTATCATTGTAAAAGGACTGCTGGCTGAGACAGTGCCTAGGCACTGCACGAAGGACCTGGCCACAGCCAGGGTGAAGTATAAGGCAGGAGGGGTTAGAAAGGACCTACTTGTGGCAGCGGCGTACTTTCCCTACGAGGGGAAATGCCCGGCAGACGAAGTAGAGGCTCTAGTTAGGGAATGCGAGAGGAACGAAACCGAGTTGGTGATGGGATGCGATGCAAACGCACACGACACGGTGTGGGGAAGTTCTGACATAAATGAGAGAGGGGAAGGTCTGCTGGGTTTTCTGGTAACCACGAACATGGATGTAATGAAAGTAGGCAATAAACCAACGATTGAGAACTCGATAAGGGAGGAAGTCATCGACATCACTCTCGCAACGAGATCTCTGTGGTCAAAGATAAAGGGATGGAGTGTCTTGGAAGAGGTTACGATGTCGGATCACAATAAGATTGTGTTCAACATTGGTGGCGAAAGTACGTTAGCAACTTATGGGAGAAACCCAAAGAAGACCAACTGGCAAGGCTACAGGGAGAGCCTGAGGATAGGTACCTTTCCAAGGTCCTACGGGAGGGCAGAGGATATCGAGCACGGATGCGAGGTTCTTACCGAAGTTATCCTGAACTCGTATGAAGAAAACTGTGGAGATGTTACATTCTCCACAAGTCCCTTGCGCGCGACGAGCTATCGTCCCCACCACCGCGACTCATCGCAGCAGCGCTCCGATTACATATAAAAATGCGGATACACCGCCGCGCACACACAGTCCACTCCCGGCCTTCGACACGTCGCTCCGCTGCGCTCGGCTTCCGAGCCATACCCGAAGGACAGTCGGCCTAGGGCCACCAGCAGAATACAGAGAGTCCAGCTAACCTGCAGTCTGTTTATTTTCCCCCTCCCACTGCCGCACCGCGACATGCGCAGGAGAAGAAGAAGCGGATCGGCCGAGAGCAGAGAGTCTCTCTCAGGGCCGCGCTCGATTACTATGTCAGCGACAAGCCCCGCTCGCAGTCACTCCTCGCGAGCTTGCCGAACTGAGAGGACGACCGGTGACACTCTCCCGGACGTCTTTCAGCCTCCAGCAGCTACACCCGCGGATCACTGCGCCTAGGAGTGCGCTAGCCCTCGAGGCCACTCGAAACGACCCGGTCGACTTCGTCCCGAGCGTCGGACTAAGGGGCCTTGAGCCTCCTAGCAGCACCGCGAACGCCGTCCTTGAGTGTAGTAGCATCGCAGCGTACGCATGCCCCCCGGCGAGCTCGGCAACGAGACCTCCGCTCCACGCCAACGCTCCGAGAGGCAACGGCAGTGCGCCTCCAGTGCGTACCGCGGCCTGTAAAACACGAGGCGCCTACGCCCGTGGACCTCGCTCCCCCGGAACATTCGGGCGTTCCGGTGATCGTCGTCCGTCGACGACGACGACCTATCGTACTCGCAGACGCTCCGCCGGCCGTGCGAGTACATCGCGAAGCACCCGCCTCTGCATTGGACGAGGATGCCGACCTCGACGTCCTAAGCCTTCACCCGGACTCCGACGACGCAGTGAAGGACGCCCCCGTGATTCGCGAGATCACGCGACTTTCACTGGTCCGAGTGCCGCGCCGAGCACCTCTCGCAGAGAGCCCAAAGCGCAGCTCGTCGCCAAGAGGCAGGGGTATCGCCGCACTGCGCGATCCCCGTCGCTTCACAGCCGTGCGACGGCAACTCCAGGCTTTGGGCGAGAACCGAGTCGAGGTTAATCGCGTCCGCGCCTACACCGCCGATACAGCTCCTCACAGCCGCAGTGCGAGTAGAGCGAACGCTGTTAAAGCCCTGCATAAACGGCCACGCTACCGAGAGCCAGTTCGTGCACGTGAGCCTCACATACAATAACCTCTCTCTCACTCAAAGAGGCTAACAGACTCAGGAGAAGGGCCTAACCCAAGGAAGCACCCTGGTGGAGTAAGTCGCTGGGGAAGCTACGTAAGGGTGTAATAAGATTCCGAAATAGGTCCAAGCGAACCAGGACGGAAGAGGATATGTATAGATTTAGATGTATTTAGATGAGTGTGTATACACTATCTAATATGATTTTATCCCTCGGTAATTTTTTAATATTCTTTCGTTGACTTATATCGATCTCTCCGAGGCAGTCGTTATGAAAGGATTTAAGAAAACAAAATCCCTTTCTTACAAAACGACGTTTTGGCGATCATTGTCGCCCTGATCAGGAAACTGTCAATTTTATTAGATAACAATAAACGTACAAACTTAAGAAGAACAGAGTAATACATACAAAAGCGATTTTTTTGAAACGTACATATTGGAGCAGATATGATTTGTGTACATCTTGAGAATCCTTTCCCTCGGATACTTAACAGCTATGGAAGAGAGAGGCCGAGTGACACGGCTATTGTTTATGCGGCTTTGTCAGCTACTGTCACGGAAGTGAGGAAGTAGCCGGCAGCCGCCGCTTATATACTGCGAAAAGTCTTTAACGCGGTTTGTTTACGTATGACGTCACACATCACCTTATCTTTTGTATGTACACAGAATCGATTTTAATTCTTAAGCTGGTATATTAAATGTGTGTACACGTTATTGAGTTTCTGGGTATCCTCTAAATTAAATTTATGATTGTATTTTTTAATATGTTCGGAGATGACACTGTTCTTAGACTACCTATGTTCCTCAATACGTGTACACACATTTTTCTTTGTTTGGCCTGCATATGTAGCCGTGCAATCATTATATCTAAGTTTATAAACAACATTTTTCTCTAGGTGTTTCTCTTTTTTATCCTATCCTTTCACCATAATATTGCCCATATTACTGTGTATTTTTGGAATGGTTGTAATGTTGTTTTTCTTAAACGAATGATGCACTCGCTCATAAAAACCATTGACGTACGGTATACTAATCTGATTGTTATATACATTATTCTTCGTACGTTGCTCCGGTTGTTTTGTCGTTTTGATTGCAGATAATCGTTTTTTGACGTATTGATCTATGAAATCAGAGGGGTAATCATTATCAAACAATAGACAACAAAAAGAAATGTGTGTACACGTATTGAGGAACATAGGAAGTCTAAGGACAGTGTCATCTCCGAACATATTAAAAGATACAATCATAAATTTAATTTTGAAAAATTTAGTATAAAGGACAAAGAAAATAATTAAATAAAAGATTAATCTCGGAAATGATGCATATACATCTGCAAGATAATGGTATCAAAAAGAAAGAGGATACCCAGAAACTCAATAACGTGTACACACATTTAATATACCAGCTTAAAAATTAAAATCGATTCTGTGTACATCGAAAAGATGAGGTGATGTGTGACGTCATACGTAAACAAGCTTTGCGTTAAAGACTTTTCGCAGTATATAAGCGACGGCTGCCGGCCACTTCCTCGCTTCTAAGATAGTAGCTGACAAAGCCGTATAAACAATAGCTGTGTCACTCGGCCTCTCTCTTCCCCCGCTGTTAACTAGCCGGGGGAAAGGATTATCGAGATGTACACAAATCATATCTGCTCCAATATGTGAGTTTCAAAAATATCGCTTTTGTATGTATTACTCTGTTCTTCTACAGTTTGTGCAGAATACTGCAGCATCCCAAGGGCACCTTGGCTGACACAATCAAGGTAGGAGAGGGTTGGGCGGAAAGTGCGGAGGATGCTCTCTCAGAGCTGCTCAAGAAGCATTTTCCAGACCATCAAGTGGGAGGAAAGGAGGAAAAAATAGGACACAGGCCTAGTGAATGCGAATGGCGAATAGCCAGGTGCATCACTAGTAGGAGAAGAATAAAATGGTCTTTGGACTCATTTGAGCCATATAAAGCTGTAGGATTGGAGGGAATTTTTCTGGCCTTGTTACAGCAGGGAGAGACGATACTCGGTACTGCAGTGGAGAAGTTATTTAGGGCGTACCTGGCATACGAGCACGTTCAGGCAAATGGGCGAAAATGGTGTTTCTCCCTAAATCAGGGAAGGCACAGCATTCGGTCGCAGGGGATTATAGACCTATCAGCCTGACCTCGTTTCTCTTGAAAGCGCTGGAAAGGCTAGTAGATAGGTATATACCAGGGAACACTACCAGGGAAACCATGGCGTAAGGACTGATGGAGCACGGTGTCTCCCAGACGGTTTTCAACTGGATATGGGGTATGCTGAGCAGCAGGGTGGTAGAGGCGCACGGGGGCGCGAGCTCTAGAAGCTGCAGAGTGGGGAAGGGATGCCCACAAGGGAGAGTACTATCTCCTACTCTGTGGTGTATGATAGTGGACGGTTTGTAGAGGAAGCTGGAGGATGCAGGTATATACGCGTATGCTGACGACATCCTGATTCTAATGAGAGGCGACAACGGGGATGCAGTGGCGGGAGTCATGCAGTACGCGTTGAGCCTCGTGGAAGAGTGGTGCAACGCAGTGAGGCTAAGTGTGAACCCCAGGAATGTGAACGTCATGTTGTGTACGACCAGGTATAAGACCAATGCGGTAGAGGGGCTTGCCTTGAATGGCATTCTACTGAAACTGTCAAAGGAGGTTAAATACCTGGGGGTCACGATAGACTCAAAGCTCAACTGGGGTAAGCACATAAGGGACAAATGTGCGAAGGCTGTGAACACCTTCTGGTTGTGCAGGAGGGCGATAGGAACACGCTGGGGATTGGGACCGACCCAAGTAAGATGGATTTATGAATCTATCGTAAAACGAGGCTGAAGCACGGTGCCATTGTATGGGGATATAAGTGCGATCAGAAAGGGCATGCGGGGGCGCTAGATCGAGTCCAAGGGCTGGTGGTGCGAGGAATGGCGGGATCCATGAGGTCGACCCCGACGGTGGCCCTGGAACTCCTGCTGGGAATCCCACCGCCGGCCAAGGACATCAGGGCCAGCGCTTTCAAGGCCTGCGTAAGGCTCTCAGGAGCTAGGTCGAGTGATAGGTTCAGGGAGGGAGATAGGGGATTGTAGGGAGTTTGATAGGATGGTTGGGGAATTATGGTTCACAAAACCATATAAGGTTATCATGCCGGAAGGATCGGAATGGATTGGGGGCACACACGATCTACTAAAAGGTGGGGGAGGTGTGGTTTACGGATGGCTCAAAGACAGATCAGGGGGTAGGAGCAGGAGCGTGGAGGAAGGGCGGCACCGAGGAATGGGTTTGCAACCTGGACTCATACGCGACTGTATTCCAGGCAGAAGTCAGGGCTATAAGAGAGTGCTCTGACTGGATACAGAATCAGGGAAGCAACCATAGGTTGATTACCATATGTACGGATAGAAGAGCGGCGCTCCTGGCACTGGACGCCAGAGGTGATGTAGTGCAGACAGTCACTGGAGACGCTGGCAGGGCAAAAGGAGGTTAGGATAGTTTGGGTGCCTAGGAATGCAGGCATCATCGGTAATGAAAAGGCAGACCGGCTAGCGGAGAGGGGCTCTCGACTGGTAAGGCCTAAGCTCTGCAGGGTGGCGGTACCTGTTTGTGCATTGGATAGCGCGGTGAAAAGGTGGCTCCAGGAGGAGCTGGAGAGGAAGTGGAGGGGGACAGCAGGACCCCAACAAGCGAAATGCATGCTGGGGGATGAACCACCCCAAGAATGGTCGAACGCCCTGAATAGGTCAAGGAGGACCGAACTCAGGCTGATCGTGGGGTTCTTCACCGGACTCTGGCGGGTGGGATACCACCTGTATAAGATGAAGATGCGGGGGAGGAGGGATGCAAGGTGAAGATTGTGCGGGTGGAGGGAGGAGACCACGCAGCACCTCGTGTGTAGGTACCCGGCTTTTGCGGGCACGAGACACGGGGTGTGGGGGGTACCCTTCGTCGATCCTGAATTTATGCGAACGTAGAAGCTGATGTCGGTCCTTAGCGTGATAAAGGCTATAGATAGGAAACTAGGTTAGGCCAGGTGGGGTGTCCGTTAGGATGTTCAACAGTAAATGATGAAGGAACAGGAGGAAAGGCATAATGGGCTTGACCTGAATGCCAGATCCGGCACGTCCCCGAGCATGGGCCGCCGGTATCACCTCCAGCGACTTACTGATACTGAAAACAATACACTAACTATAAAGGCTAGATTTCATTTTGGAAATAATATTCTTATAACTAGTCTTGAGGTGGCATGTATCCTCCGCTCTGCTAAGCGAATTAATTAATGTTATATAAAACACCAATAATTAATGTTAACAATGTTACAAATGGCGCCCATCGTGCGGCTTTAGGTCGTCGACTTTTTATTTTTTTTCAGCAGGAAAAAGACGACTTGGAGTCAATTTGGCGGGCAAGTTTCCTTTTCTTTCCTGTTCTATGGTGAAAGTTTTCGGCTTTGTGTTTTTGGTGGTTGGATATTATCGTGCAACAATTAGAATTTATGGAGGATACCCATTGTGGGAAAAATTTTCTTTTCCCGTTTTCTTGTTTTTGGGTTTTCTTTGAATTTTAAAGTTTTGGGCGGGCCCTATGTTCCTGATGCGCACACACATTGAGTCACATTGAGTCTTGGTGGAGGTGGTCATGGCGGCCCCTGCTCAGGGACGTGCCAGACCGAGCACTCAGGCAGATGCCCATTTATGCTATACCTTCCTACCCTCTAACCGATTCCGCGCAGTGATACTTTTATAGCATACCTTGTGGTTCCGGCCAGCGGGCCCTCTATAGTCTACGGCATGTTTTTCCATGTCTGTGCCCCGAGCAGATATACGTATACATATGCCCGACGCACACACGGAACGCATGCCATAGACTGGACCTACAGTTTTAACTACACAATACATCCATAGATTGTATACAGTGGAATCCGAACCACTGGAGCTTCGACGTTATAAGACACTTAAGTATATACATACAGGTGTATGTAAACATTGAGGTGTCCCAATGACAGAAAAGCCGAAAGTCGGGCTCGAGCCCGGGACCACCGGATTACGAGTCCGACACTCTGCCTACTGAGCCGTCTCCGCTCTGTTGCGCACACACACATGATTGAATTTTTTTTTGATTTATAATTTATGTAAATGAATTTATTATTGGATATTATTGCATATTATTTCATATTATTTATTATTTTTTTAATGTTGTGGAGGAAAATTTTCTTTCATTTTTCTTTGATGAATATGTGTTGAGGAATGATTTTTCTTTCAGGAAGTTTATAACTCAATTAAATAATTTTATTTTTGAGAGTAAGTGTGGAGGAAAATTTTTTATTTGCAGGGATATTGTTAACCCGTGCGGGAGATTTATTTTCAGGCACAAGTGTAAAGGAATTTTTTTTAATTTCAGGAAGCTTGTTGATCTGTATGGTGGAATTTTTAATTTCAGGAAGATTATAGGGGATATTTTGCGATATTTTCTCTTTTCTGGCCATACAAAATTTTTTTCTCCCGTCACGAGGGTTGGGGTGTTCTGTATAGCATATTTATATTGTTTCTTGGGGGGGGGGGAGGCAGAGGTTGAGTACGTTAGGCTCCGATAGGGAGATAGCGGAAAGATTATTTAGATCCAACTTGATGGTGGCGGGCGTAGAGAATGTTCCATGCTATAAGGAAGTGGACGAGAGAGAGACGTTATCCCCAAGTGAAGTGTTGCTGAAACCTATTTTAGAGATGGCGGCGGTAGATCATCAGGATCCTGAGATGGCAGTAGTGGTTTCTTCAGTGAAAGATACTACGCCGACAACAAGTATAATTACGGTGACTTGTGGAGCTCAAGGCACAACGGTGTCGACGTCATCTTATGGAGGAAGAAACACAAATACTGTCTTTTCTATGCCTTATATGGTAGATAGAGGGTTTGGATATAGCAGTACTGCAGGTAACACTGGTAAAACTATAGAGAATATGCCTGGTCATATTCGAGATGACAGAGGTGTAGAAGATTTTAGGAGTATTCCGGATGTTACGCACGGCAGAAGAGATTTTAGAGATTTTAGAGATTAGGGTGGAGCAGGTTTTAGATCTGGCTCATATCGTCATGGGAATTTGGTGAAAATACTCCAGAGCTGGTGCCAGAGGTATCGCGGAACAAAGGACAGAGTCGTTGCAGAAAATTTTTTAGACCAGATGGAAGACTGTCGGAGGAGTGAAAACATTCCCTATGACACAATGTTGACGGCTACAGCTTGCTTGTTTACAGGTGTGGTGGCTAATTGGTTTAGGGTAAAGAGGAAAGAATATTTGTTGGAAGTGTGGATATTGGAGGGCAAAATAGCGATTTTTTACAGCGTAGAGGAAATTTTCAGGATCAACGCAGGAATACTCAGCAGGATTCGAGAAAATGCTATGCCAGTTGATGTCCGGAAACTAGATGTTATAGGTATCAACAGATGGGTCATAAGGCAAATAGATATAATGCGCAAGCAGCAACAGATATTTATTGCCAATTATGCAACAAATCTGGGGTCACAGTCAGAGAGTGTCCGGATTGTGATATTTGGAATGAATTGGGAAATGTCAGAGCGGGGGCATAGTTCAGTTCCCTGACCTCCGCATCGATGTGGGAACTGTTAGTGATAGCATTGGAAGTTTGGAAGATGGTAACAGAGGTAGTGGTTTAGTGGAAGTAAATAGAGGAAACCACGAATCTCTGATTACTAATGGGTATGGCAGTATTTCTAGAGAAGAGAGTGTGGATAAAAACATGAACACAGCAAGTAAAGATTCATCAGTTGGTATTACCCAATATACTACAAATAGTGAAGAAGTTGTATTGAGAAGATCTACTGTTGATAATGGAAACACGATACTTAAACGAATACTGAGGACAAGTGATGAACGTACAGTACGTCCTGGGAGTAATGGAGATGATGTCAGCAGTAGCGGTAGTGAAGAGGATTTTAGGAAGAGAAGTTTCAGTAGGTAGTAATAAACAGAATATTACGACCGGTGGAGGAGATTTTGATTTGAGAAGTGATCCACAATTGGAGGAATTAAAAAATGCTGCTCTCCCTCTCTTGAACGCCGGCAAATCGCGCAGGTGTGATCAGCTACGTCACATCCCGCGCTCCGCACGAGGTCGAGCAGAGACACTTCTCGCGAGCTCCGCCGGCGCTGGCTCCGCTACAGGAGCTGTCAACTCGCCTATGTATAATAATTTCAACGACAAAGCAATATTTATTGCTACGTCGCAACGCTTAGCTCTCTTCTACGCTGAAATATACAATATTTTGCAGCAGTAACAAATTATTTTATGTATAGCGTGTTCTCAAAAAACCGATATAAAAATTGTATAGTTTTGCGCAATAGACAGCCAATAGTATACGCATTTTCGTACATACACGTGTAATCGACGTGCGGGGATTGTGCGTGCATATACAAACATACTCATACCTCTGGCTCTGCTTAGAACCAAACTATAAAATATTTTGCAGTATTAATAATTTGAGTTTAATGTCTGTTGCTGCAGAAACATAAAAAGTGTTTAATAATTAAACAATATCTTTTTAACGATGTTGTATACTCTAGGAATGCACGAAAATGCTACTACTTTTGGTTCTTTTTAGAACGAAGCTATAGAACATTTTGCAGCATCAACAATTCGTGTTTTATGTCCGATGCTGCATAAACAAACAGCGTATTTTGTTGCATAGCTTCAACGAAAGAGAGCCAAAATTATGAGTGTTTATATATACACGCGCGATCGCCGCATGCTGCTCGTGCGTTGTAGACCAAGCGAGAAATTGTAGTTTTGTTACATTTCTAAAATGTGTAACGTGGAATTTTCCCGCCCGCTCGAGAAACTCCAGTTATTGTACAAAATATTTCTATGTGCCCTACTGACTCCTCGTCTCGAGGAAGGGTTACTGTAGGTGTGGGAAAACGTGAAAATGGTAGCAGTTAGATTCGATAAATGAAACAAAATAATTAAAAAAAGATTTTAGAATTTATTCTTATATTCTCTTTATACTCCATTACAACCATCCACGAAACCAAAGATATTTCTTTATAACCAGGTTTACATGGAATCTTCTCAAAATTTCTCATTTCTGCTCTAAAAAAATAAAAACTATTCATAAATACACAAACTGCACCTAGAAAATAAATAAGTCCTCTAAATTCCACTACCATCCTTTATCCACAAAAATCTACTTCAGTCCTAGAAACAAAAAAAAACTTCCAAACTTGACTAACAAATAAGAACATCTATAACTAGGACAGGTGAAGACAATTTCAAACTACGATTGACTTCTAATTCTGAAATTCAAAATGGTATGCAACATAATTTCCACTTCACCTCCCCTAAAGAAAATGTCCGCAAAAAACATCACTTTCTTTGAAGATAATAGTCACATTGATCCCAAAATTATCAATTGAATACATCTTCTTCATAAGGTCTGGCAATTCTTCCAATGGCGGATCACTTCTCAAATCAAAATCTTCTTCATGGATCGTAATATTCTGATTATTACTAACCTTCTTCTGACTCAATTTCTTCCTAACATCATCTTCTCTACCACTACTGCTGCTAAAATTTCCACTACTCCCACGATATACTGTAGGTTCATCACACTTCCTCAGTATTCGTTGAAGTTTGTCGCTTTCATCATCAGCAGTATTTATTCCCCATCTAATTCCTTCACCAATCGGAGTAACTTGGGTGATACCAACTGATGGATCTTTACTTGCTGTGTGCAAGTTTCTATTTGCACTTCCTTCTCTAGAAACACTGCCATACCAATAAGTAATCAGAGATTCGTAGTTTCCTCTATTTACTTCCACTAAACCACTTCCTCCATCACCATTTCCAAATTTGCAATCTTATGACTAACAATTCCTACATCTATGCGAAGGCCAGGGAACTGAACTAAGCGCTCCGCTCTGTTATTCCTCAATCTATCCAAAATGTCACAATCCGGACACTCTCTGACTGTGACCCCAGATTTGTTGCATAATTGACAATAAATATCTGTTGCTGCCTGCGCATTACATCTATTTGCCTTATGTTCCATCCGTTGATACCTACAATATTTAGTGTCTGGACTGCAACAGTACACGCCTACCGTACACATGTGTATGCGCAGGCAAGGCAAGGCCACGCGTGTTTACATCGCGCGTACTCGTATCCCGTGTTACGGCTACTACGCGCGGACGAATTTCCGGGATCGCGTACGCGCGGTCTCACGCCTGTGACGTCAGAGGCGGGAATTCCTTTCTCCCACGGGGAGCACTCTCTCCTTCACATAGTTGTCGCGCGTAGATATATCCGCGGTTGTAAGTATACGTAAATATCGCGCACCCGGTAAACACGTAAGCCCGTCATTGCGCAGAGGCGCTGCTTAGCACGGAGCTCAGTCGAGCGCGAACGAGCGACACTTCTACCTTGGACATCAACTATACAACACGTACTCATTGCATCTCCAAGGACTTCAACAGGACCAGGCGGACTACTTACGCTGCTCTGGCCCACTTCTTACTTTCTAAAAAACACAACGGCATCGCCACACGCATCCGACGGATCTCGACGAGCTCCATCACGCTGCAAAGGTGCCGTGATCGCTGGAGATTGTCTCCCTCGGTTTTTTTCTGTGTATATGTGTCGTGCGCGACACGTCGACCTAAACGAGAGTACTCCTCTCCCGCGAACTCGTTTTAAATCAAATTGCATGCCGTAGGGCAGACACCCAGCATGAGAAGGCCGTCATTGTACCGTAAATGCTGGAGGCTTCATACGGAGCCTAGCGTGTCGAACTAATTTCGCGGTAACTATTTTTATTAAAACAAACTCACCCGCGGCGCGCGCATAAATATACAAATCCGAAATTTCACCGTGACGAGGTCAGCGCACGCGACCGACATTTGAGAAGTACATGCTTCAATTAGCCGGGCGCTCTCGACGTGGATTTACATACATTACGCGTTATCGTTTCCGCACCGCACATGTGACTAGTTTTCACACTAACAATTAAATCATTGATATTGCTCGTATAATAAATCAATCTTTGTTGTGGCTAGCGCAACAAGGGCTGTCAACAAGTGGTGACCGGGAAGTATCCTGTCTAGCTTTGCGCTCTCGAGACCGGCCGACAACGCCAAGCGTTGGTCTCGGGCATCCTGGGCACGCCGCAATAAATACATTTTCTCGCTTGCGTTGTACAGCAAGCGAGAAAATGTATTTATGACCTTATTTGCAGACAGGTAAATAGGGACGCGCAGCTAACTTCATATTTTGATTTGAAACCTAGCCTCGACTCAAGAGTCTTATATTTATGTAGGGGGGTGACGATTGCGGGAGGTGGCGTAGGGAATGAAAATGCTCAATGTGTGGTGTTTGCATATATGGTTTATTCCCTTGGTTTGGTCGGGCCTCTCTCTAGGCGACTGCTCTGGTGTGTGCTCGGCGGTGGACTCACGCGCTTTGCTACGCTCAGGGGTCTCACTCCTCTACCCGCTGCTCGGTGCTGCCGCCTGTCGGCGGATCGAGCCCCTACAGTACTCCCCCAAAAGGGAGAAAAATGCTTGCATTTTGAATACATGTTGTAAATGCGTGGGTGCTACAAATTTTGAGTTTTACGCATTGGGGATTATTGTAAGTTGTGGAAACTAATGGTTGAGCGAGAGCTTGAAGTATTTGTTTGTTTTTGAAAGAGCCTGGAGAGGGCTTAAATGATTGCTGAATTTACAATAATTAGTTGAAATGCTTGTTTGCAATAATTGATAAGTTTTTACAGTGGTTGAAGCGCTGAATTAATAATGATCGGTAGACTTGTACGTAGTTGCGTTTTTTACAATGATTGTTGCCAAGCAAAGTAGGTAAAAAACTTATAATTACGATGCTTTAACAATTTGTTGTTAGGTTGTGTTGGTAGGAACTCTAGTAAATATTTATATAAAGCTTAGATCCAGTCTTTGCGAAAGTAGATTATACAATGACTACCCGTGTCTGACTCCATAAAGTTTGAATAAAAAACGCTTGTATAAACTGCGACGTAGCAATAGTTATTGCTGCGTCGTGATACATTATTACACGGCCAGCTGATTCACTCTCGGCGAGGTGACAGCTCCTGTAGCGGAGCCAGCGCTCGGTGGCGCTCGCAGGAGTTGCCTCTGACCGGCCGCGTGCGGGGTGCAGGATGTGAGCTCCCGAGTCGCACCTGCGCGGCGCGCCGGCGCTCGGGAGGGGGCATCGCAGGAAGTTAGTCAGCAGCGCACGCGCGGTCACATGTACGAGGCTGCGTGTGTGTGCATGAGAGCAAGAGAGAGAGAATGATGCGCGCGAGCTGTAGCGAGAGCGGGAGAGAGTGGGAGATAGAATTTGTGGCGCGCGTGATAGCGGCGTGAGAGGGAGAGAGAGAGAGAGAGCATGTGGCGCGGGCGATGATAGAGGGGAGAGAGAGAGCGCTCTCGATTATCGACCGTGATCGAGTGAGAGTGAGAGGGCACCTGCTATCGGGGTATAGATTCGTGATGAATGATGCAATATAGACGCGGAGTACTGTACAGGGGAACTGTACAGTATAACACATGGCGGTAGAGGTTTTCTTTTCAGCATAGTGGAACATGGCGGAGATCCATTGGAATATTTCAGTTGGTATTTTAGGGTCTGTATGCAGTGAAGCATAAAGATAGATTAATGGAATTCGAATCTCGCGCGTCTAGTTTTGGTTATCTATAGGGGAGCCACCGGATGGGGATAAATATTGATTGATTGATTTTTATCAGTAAAGGGGGCGCGAATTACGGGATTAGTTAAGGATATAGAGGGCGATGATTGTTTTCTCTGGCAATGAATTAATTAGGATTTGGAAAAGAGGGCGCTGGAGGAAACTCACCGATACAGGAATAGATCGGTGGTAGTTCGGGAAAACCAATAGGGGATTTTTCTAGGAAAGAGGACCAATGATGTAATTTTGGAGGCCGGGCTTGCGCTTCCGTGAAGAAGGAGGTCGAGTGGGAAAACGCGTCATCCTTCCTCGATCAGAGCGTCGGCCTCGGCCATTCCGTTCCTGGAGCCTCTCTAGCAGAGTTCAATTCGCAATAATTGCAGTTTTTTTTGGTGGACATTTTGTCGAGTTCTTTGGAAGGAGTTTCGAGCCGCAAAGCCGACGAGGAGTTTTTGTTGAAGTTTTGCGGAGTATTATAGAGGATTTTTGGTGAGAATTTGGAGTACTACTTAATATACGGGATATTTATATAGAGGAAGATTTGTATTTGTCGAGGAATACGTGCGCGGCCGATAGAGGAAATATTTCGCGCGTTTTCAGCGGATGGCGGTTTTCCCTTTGTCTCATTTAGAAGCGAACGTAGAGGAAATTTCGCGGCCCTTTTCCTATCTAGCACTGCGAAGCCGCTTTGGACTTAGTAATTTGGCCGCGTGCCCATGAGTTTATTTCGAGTTTAAATTTGTTTGCCGAATGAACCGATTGTATTAACAAAATAGAATATAACCGTACTTTATTACCTAATTTATTTGTGTTCAATCATTTTCACCCGATTACTACCACACTTCCCGTTTTTCCACCATTGCAGGGATACCACGAGCCAGGGAAAAAGAAGAAAGCCGTGTGAATTATAAATACTTTGTAAATAGCTGGAATTCCCGTGCGGGCGGGAAAATTCCACGTTACAAATGGCGCCCATCGTGCGGCTTTAGGTGGTGGAATTTTTATTTTTCAGCAGGAAATTTGTGTGGAGGAAATTTTAGAGGAAATTTTAGCAAAGACGACTTGGAGTCAATTTGGCGGGCATTTGGTGGACTTGGCGGTTGAAACGTGGTCGTGACGCCATATTGGACACTAAGCGTCGGTTGAGAATTTCAAAGTTCTTTTCCTTTCCTGTTCTGTGGTGGCAATTTTGGGATTATATGTTTGGTGATTGGATTTATTGTGCAACAATTGAAATTTATGGAGGATACCCATAGTGGGAAAATTTTTTTTTCTCCCTTTTCACGTTTCTTGTTTTGGGATTTTCTTTGGATTTTTGAATTTTGGGCGGGCCCTTATTCCTTATGCGCACACACATACATAATTTTTTTTTGTTGGGATTTTTCGTTTATGTTATAAATCATCATTGCATATTATTATATATTATTAAATATTATTTATTAAGATTGAATTGTGTAGAGGAAATTTTCTTTCAGGAAGATATTTGATCGATTGAAATTTTATTTTCAAATTTGTGTGGAGGAAATTTTCTTTCAGGAAGATGATTGATCGATTCAAATTGTATTTTCAAATTTGTGTGGAGGAAATTTTCTTTCAGGAAGATATTTGATCGATTGAAATTTTATTTTCAAATTTGTGTGGAGGAAATTTTCTTTCAGGAAGATGATTGATCGATTCAAATTGTATTTTTAAATTTGTGTGGAGGAAATTTTCTTTCAGGAAGATATTTGATCGATTCAATTTTTATTTTCAAATTTGTGTGGAGGAAATTTTCTTTCAGGAAGATAATTGGTCGGTTGAGATTTTATTTTTGAATTTTGTGTGGAGGAAATTTTTTATTTTACAGGAAGATTGTTAACCCGTGTGGGGGAATTTTTTTTTGGCACAAGTGTAGAGGAATTTTTTTATTTCAGGAAGCTTGTGATCTGTATGGTGGAATTTTGAATTTCAGAAAGATTGTGGAGGATATTTTGTTTTTTCATCTTTCCTTTGGCATACAGAATTTTTTTTTCCGCCACGAGGGTTGGGGGTGTCCTGTATTATATATTTATATTGATTTTTTTTTCTTACGCTACGAGCGTATCGAATTTCCTTGTATTTTAGTGTGTGTGCGTAGGTAGGGCTTCCCTATTTGTTTGTGGAGGATTTATTTTTTTTTTGTGGCGGTAATTGCTGTTTAACTTGAGGATGTCAACCATGGAGCAAGAATATAGAAACTGCATGAAAAAGCTGCTGCAGAAAAGAGAGCTCCGAGCGCGAATGCGGGCTATAGTGGCCAGAGATATAGAAGAAATCACGGATGAATTGCGTGAATGCGGCTATAGTACGTTGGGCTCAAATAGAGAATTGGCGGAGAGGCTGTTTCGAGCAAACTTGTTAGTGGAAGGTTTTGAAGTTCCCTGGTATAAAGACGTCGATGAAAGAGAAAATTTGTCTCCTGCTGAGAGGCTGGCAAAACGGACTCTAGAAACGGCGGCTGAGGATCAGACTGATCCGGATATAGTGGCGACACTTTCATCTGTAGAGGAGACTTTGCCGACGACCACAATAGTTACAACGATGTGTAATTTTCCAACGACGACAGTATCTTCATCGTCGTGGGATATTCCGGGATTGGCAACGTATTACTATACGGCGCCAGTAGAGCATTTCACTTTTTCGGATCCAGTGATGACTACCTCGGGGACAACTCATTCTGTGGCGGGTACCGGTACTAAACCAAAGTTTAAGGATTCGAGGAAGAGAATTCAGCTGAGTGATCAAGTACACTCGGATGTAGTTAATGTAGAGGATGCACAATGCAGGAATATAGTACAAGGGATGTATTTAAATCTCCCGATATCTCAGGTGCCTGCAAAGTCTTCATTGGGGTCTGGAGATAATATGAAGACAGTGTTTTCAATGCCATATGTTGTAAGTAGTGGTTTTGGATTTTCGAACACGGGTGGTAATTACGTGAAGCAGTCGAATGCCCTCGATAACAATACCAGGAATGAGGAGGAAAGAGAAGATTTTAGAGGTACGCATACGAGTCCGGATCATGACCGTTGCGACTTCAGAGATCATAGAGGCAATTCTGGAATTGATTTCAGGTTTACGCATTACCATGGGAATTTGGTGAAGACGCTGCAGAGTTGGTGTCACAGATTTCATGGTACTGAGGATAGGGTGGTGGCGGAAAATTTTCTGAATGAGATGGAGGATTGCCGTCGCAGTGAAAATATTCCTGATGAGAGAATTCTGACGGCTGCGGCTTGTTTATTTACTGGTATAGCGGCAAATTGGTATAGAGTAAAGAGGAAAGAAGTTTCTTCATGGCGGCAGCTAATGGTGGCATTCAAAAATCGCTTCATTGGCGAAATCAGCCAACGGGATATTTATAATGATTTGATGCGGAGAACTCAAGGTGTGGGGGAGCCCATAACAGCGTTTATAGACTGTTTCAATTATATAGTGGACCACTTGGATAATCCTCCGGAATATAGATAACTGGTAGGCATGGCCTTCGAGAGAATTCGATCAGAGTATCGAAATTTCATGGTAAACATGAAAATTACGTCTTTGGAGGATATTGAAAGGTATGGTCGGCAATATGAAAGAGTCAAGGAGATCAACGAATATTGGGAGCCTCCACCTTCAAAAGATAAAATGAAGCTTCCAGGCGCTGTTTTCATCCCGAAGGAGGGAGAGAAAAAGGTAATTAAATCAATGGCGGTAGAGGATGCTGTATTGCCTAAGCCAGCAAAGAATAAACCTTCTAAAAAGCTAGTGATCAGTAAAACTGAAGTTGCGAACAGCCTGAATGAGTCTCCCGTAAAGGAACAAGCTAAGATGGAGGTGGCGGTGAATCAGAATGTGAATAATTTAAACCAAAATCAGAGTGATCAACGCCAGCAACTCCAACAACAGCAGCAGCCGCGGCAGCAATCTTCAAATTGGGGTAACATGGGGAATCAGGGTAATAGAGGTCAAAATGGAGGAAATTTTCAGGGTAGAGGAACTTTTCAGGGTCAGCGAGGGAATTCTCAGCAAGGTCCAAAGAAATGTTACTCTTATGGGAAAGAAGGCCATTTTGCCAATAGATGTCCTGATACGAAGTGCTTTAAGTGCCAGCAATTGGGTCATAAAGCAAATCGGTGCCCAGCTCGAGAGAATTCAGATATTTTCTGCCAACTGTGCAATAAACCTGGAGTTACGGCCAGAGAATGCCCTGATTGTGACATTTTGAGTCGACTGGGAAATGGCAGAGCGGGGGCTCAGTTCAATTCCCTGCCCTCCGCGAGCATATAGGAATTGGTAATAATGGCGGAAGCAAGGATAGTGGTATGATAGAGGTAAATAGCAGAAACCATGAATCTTTGATGGCCAATTGGGGTAGTAATTCGTCGAAAAGAACTAAGCAATTAGGTTCTCCATCGATGATAGCGGATCCATTAGTTAATATCACGCAAGGTATTACTGTTGGAGGAGAAATGCATTTGGGAAGACCTACTGTTGATAGAGATCAAGAGAAACTTCAGCGTATATTGAGGAGATGTGATGAGTCTTTAATGGGTAGCGGAAGTAGTGGAAATAATAATGCAGAGAAGAGAAAGAAGAAATTAAGTAAGAAGAAGAATAGTAATAAAGTGAATGTTACGACTCATGGAGATAGAATGGATTTGCTGCTGCTCAGTGATGTACCGTCGGCAGTGTTGCGTGCCAATTCTAAAAAAGTGGGCAAAACTCTCATGAATGTGTCTGAGTTTCAGAAGAAAGCAAATCCAACTGGAGGATGTGGAATTATAGAGGACAATGGTGGAATATTTAAACCTGTGGTTTTTAATAGTGGTAAAAATCTCAATAAAATAACAGGTATACCACCAGGAAAGTCTTCTTTGGAGGTTGAAAAAGATGTGTCGAAAGGAGCGGTTCCAAAAGACAGATGTAGTGTTCGTCGATGGAGGAATAGAAATATGGAGGAGCCAGACTTCGATTCCCGATGGAAGCTACGGGAGTTGGCACTGAATGGAGGACATCCTTCACGGGATTTAGGAGTACAATGTTGACAACAGAAATAGATATAATGTGGAGGATTGTCAACATAGTGACTCGGAGCCCTTGATTACTTCCTTTCGTGATGTGGCTAAACGAGTAGATAAATTTGTAGAGGCAGAAGAAGAACGAATTCGAAGAATTCGAGAAGTAAATCTCATCTAATAACTCAAGGCGCTGTTATAACCGCTACGGAAAACAGAAATTTCCTAATTGTAAATTTTGGAGGGAAAGAGTATGTGGCGTTAGTGGATAGCGGAGCAATGGTATCTTTGATGAAGTCAGAAATAGCGGAAAGATTTGCTGACAAAATAGTCTCTTGTAACAAGTTTATTAGTGGAGTGACAAGTCAAGTTACTCCAGTGAGAGGCAGTATAGAAATCATGCTAGATATAGAGGGAAAATCCGGAGTTTTAGATTGTATTGTGATGGATGACCCTGGTCATGATTTCATTCTTGGTGTGGATTTTTTTAGGAATTTTAGGTTTTTAGGGATTTTAGGAAGAATTTATGGAGGATCAATGGTGGTATTTGGTATTCTTTTGAGGAAAATGGTACTTACGGCAAACCAAAATTGATAGCAGAATGTGCAGGTTTGTCTGAATTGAAGATGGAAGAGCATGAGAAAATCATTGAAATAGTTAAGAAATATTTGCCTTAGGATCCACCGATCCGGCTGAATGCTACAAATCTGGCGGAGCACAAAATTGTGTATTTAGGGGATGCTCCTATTAAGCATAAATTCAGGAGATGGTCTCCTAAAAGGTGGAATGCAGGTATGAAGGAGATATAGGAAATGTTGCGGATAGGGGTTATAGAGGAATCGAATAGTGATTTTAGTAGCGCTCCAGTGATCGTCTTTAAGGAAAACGGCGATGTTCGTTTCTGTATTGATTACAGGGATGTTAACTAAGCTGACAAAAAAGGATGCTTATCCGTTGCCATCGATTGACGGAATTCTGGATAAATTGCGGCACGCTAGGTACATTTCGAAAATTGACCTGAAGAAAGCGTATTTTCAGATTCCAATGGAGGAAAATAGCAAACGTTATACGGCTTTTGCAATGCTGGGTAGTGGTTTGTGGCAAGTTTACTCGTTTACCTTTTGGGCTTTCGAATGTCCCGGCCACATTTCAGACGTTTGGTTGACTCCTTATTTGGGACCAGAGTTTGAATCGCATATTTTCGGTTATCTGGATGATGTTATAGTGGTGGCGGATGATTTTGAGGAGCATATTAAATAGGTTGGAATTAGTATTGCGGAAAATTGTAGAGGCTGGTTTGACTGTCAACCGGAAGAAATGTGAATTTGGTTGTTCCAGAGTACGATATTTGGGGTATCTTTTGGATAGAGAAGGTCTGAGAGCCAGATCAGAGAGAATTGCTCCAATTATGGACTATCCACCTCCCAAGGACAAAACGCAGTTGAAAAGATTCTTGGGGATGATTGGGTGGTATAGTCGATTTCTGGAACATGATGCGGAATTAAAAGTACCATTGCTGAAGAATGTCAAGAACCTGAAGGAATGGAATTGGGGAGAGGAGCAACAACAGGCATTTGAGGAATTGAAGAAAGCATTAACAAATGCTCCTGTGTTGGCTCGCCCGGATTTTTCTAAAACTTTTACAATCCAGTGTGATGCGTCAAATTTTGCGGTTGGGGCGGTTTTGACCCAAGAAATGGAGGATGGTTATAGAATTATACAACTACCGAGAAAAAATGCTTGGCTATGGTATGGGCAATTAAAAAATTGAGGCCTTATATAGAGGGGTACCATTTCAAAGTAATAACTGATCACAGTGCTTTGAAATGGTTGCAAAGTTTGAAAGATCCTACTGGTAGATTAGCCAGATGGGCCTTGGAACTCCAACAATGGGATTTTGAAATTATCCATAAGAAAGGTGCTTTACACCATGATACAGACGCGTTATCTAGAGGTTTTGTTATAGAGGAATTAAAATTAAATATAGAGGATATTAAAGATGATTGGTACTTACAACGTCTCAAAGAAGTACAGGATACTCCAACTAAGTATTCCACATGGAGGGTAGATAATGGATTATTGTATAAATACAGAAATGATCCGTTGTTAGATCCCATAGTGTTTCAGGAGGAAGGTTGGAGGTTAGTGGTACCGTGTGATTATAAAAATCAGGTTATGGTGGAAGCGCACAGTAATTTTAAGGCTGGTCATTTGGGTTTTGAAAAGACCTACGATAGAATTGCTCGTGAGTATTACTGGCCAGGAATGTGGTACGAGGTTCGGCGATTCATTCAAGGATGCGAAATTTGCCAGAAGTATAAGGCAGTACAGTCAGGTCCTATGGGTCTGATGGGAAACCGAATTGTGGAACGTCCTTGGGCGGTGGTGGCGGCAGATCTAATGGAATTTCCGTTAAGTAGAGGTCAAGACAAGTATCTTATTGTTTTCTAGGACTTGTTCACTAGGTGGATAGAGGTGAAACCCATTCGGAAGGCTACGGGTCAAGCAGTAGCTAAAGCGTTTGAGGAATTGGTTTTACTTAGATGGGAAGTTCCCGATTATTTGTTAACGGATAACGGGAAGGAATTCATTAATAAAACTTTGGCGGATACTTTGGAGGAATATAGGGTGAAACATATGACCACGCCACCGTACCATTCACAAGCAAATCCTGTGGAGAGAAGTAACCGGACTTTGAAAACCATGATTGCCTCCATGATAACCAAGGTTTTGTGGGGGGTATTGCGAGGTAGCAATAATTATTGCTGCGTCGTGAACATTATTATACGGCCAGCTGATTCACTCTCGGGGAGATGACAGCTCCTGGAGCGGAGCCAGCGCTCGGTGGCGCTCTCAGGAGTTGCCTCTGACCGGCCGCGTACGGAGCGCAGGATGTGAGCTCCCGAGTCCCACCTGCGCGGCGCGCCGGCGCTCGGGAGGGGCACGGCAGGAAGTTAGCTAGCGGCGCACGCGCGGTCACATGCACGAGGCTGTGTGTGTGTGAGAGCGAGAGAGAGAGAATGATGTGCGCGAGCTGTTAGCGAGAGCGAGAGAGGGAGAGAGAATCTGTGGCGCGCGTGATAGCGGCGAAAGTGAGAGAGAGGGAGAGAGCATGTGGCGCGGGCGATGATAGAGGGGAGAGAGAGAGCGCTCTCGGTTATCGACCGTGATCGAGTGAGAGTGAGAGGGCGCCTGCTATCGGGCGATAGATTTGTGATGAATGATGGATATAGACGCGGAGTACTGTACAGGGGAACTGTACAGTACATCACATGGCGATAGAAGTTTTCTTTTCAGCATAGTGGAACATGGCGGAGATTCATTAGAATATTTTAGTTGGTATCTTAGGGTCTGTATGCAGTGAAGCATATGGATCGATCAATGGAATTTGAATCTCGCGCGTCTAGTTTCGTTATCTATAGGGGGAGCCACCGGATGGGGATTGATATTGATTGATTGATTTTTATCAGTAAAGGGGGCGCGAATTACAAGATTAGTCAAGGATATAGAGGGCGATAATTGTTTTTCCAACCAATGAATAAATTAGGATTTGGAAAAGAGGGCGCTGGAGGAAACTCACCGATACAGGAATATATTGGTGGTAGTTCTGGAAAACCAATAGGGGATTTTTCTAGGAAAGAGTACCAATTATATAATTTTGGAGGCCGGGCTTGCGCTTCCGTGAAGAAGGAGGTCGAGTGGGAAAACGCGGCATCCTTCCTCGATCGGAGCGTCGGCCTCGGCCATTCCGTTCCTGGAGCTTCTCTGGAGCAATACTGTCCGCTGTAGATACAGTTTTGGTGGCCATCTTGTTGAGTATTTTGAAGGAGTTTGGAGTTGCAGAGTGATGAGGTGTTTCCGTTGGAGATCTTGTGGGATATTGATAGAGGAATTTGGTGAGAGTTTGGAGTGCTATTAAATATACGGGATAACATATAGAGGAAAATTTATATATACTGAGGAATACGTGCCGCGTTCGGTAGAGAAATATTTCGCGCGTTTCAGCGGATGGCGGTTTCCCTTTGGTTTGTTTAAAAGCAATCGTAGAGAAAATTTCGCGGCCTTTTTTCTATTTAGCACTACTAAGCAACCTTGGATTTAGTAATTTGGCCGCGTGCCCATGATTGTATTTCGAGTCACCATTAATTTGTTTGCACGGAAAATAATTGTATAACAAAAATAGAATATATCCGTACTTCATTAACCAATTTATTTGTGTTCAACAATTTTCACCCGATTGCCACCACATTTCCCGCTTTGCATCCATTGCAGGGATACCACGAGCCAGGGAAAAAGAAGAAAGCCGTGTGTTAAATAAATACTTTGTAAATAACTGGAATTCCCGTGCGGGCGGGAAAATTCCACGTTACAATATATTCTTTTCCTGATGGAAAAAAATATAAAAAATGTTAGACGTTAATTAATCCAATATAACATAAGGTATGCAAACAATAAATTAAATTAAAATATCACAGGATTTTAATGAATTAAAAACAAGATTTGAAATTATTTAGTAGTTGTAAGGGTTTATGGTGTTAAATAGTAAAATTGCTTATACTTTAGGTCATATATTTTCAATTAAAATCTTTGATCATCTACTATCGTAATATATATATTGTCCCATGACATCGTGTATACAAGAAAAAATTGTGCGATTATTATGATAGAATAATTAGCTGTTATAATATAAATGAATTACTTAAACATAAAAATCTGAAAAATAAAAGATAATTTAAACACAGAATAAGTTTATGAAATTGTATATATTCATTGGATGACTTTTGAAATAATCAAAGATTAAATCTTTAAATATTTAAAAACTTAAAGCTCGTACCATGGTAAACCTGAAAGTTGTCATGGAATCTCTGTGACTAATTTACTTACTGAAAATTTAGTTCTTTTCAATTTCCAGAGAGCACGAAGGACAACCAGCTTCCAGAATGTGGATTAGCGATACTTTTTTCAAGGAAAGCATACCTTCTGCTATCTAAAAGGAAAAAGAACATATAAGTCGTTAAGCCCATCTCTTAAAGGATACTATGAAAATTTTAAGTTGACCCCATTGAATAGTTTTGAATATTCTAAGTTTAATACATTTATTTTTGATATTTTAAAACGTGGTTAATGGCTAACAATTTAAAATTATCATGGTATCTTTTCGACAAATGGGGGCGTTGCCAACTCGATACACTCGTGTTGGTGGACCTTGCTAGAAGCCAGAATGGTGCCTTACTTCCTTTGAAAAAAAGGCACGCTAATTCATATTTTCAAAGCTGATTGTACTTCTTTCTCTCTTACAATTGAAAAGAACTAATTTTTCAGTTAGTAAATTAGTCAAAGGAATTCCATAACAACTTCCATGTCTATTGGTTGAACGAACTTGGAGTTTTAGAATTTTTAAAGCTTTAATCTGATTATTTTAAGTGCCTAATCTTAATAATAATCAAACATTGTCCTACAGATAGTGCGAACATTTGCGATTGTAATATTTTTTAATTATTAAGTTTGTAATTTTATAATACGTAACCATAATAAATTTTATGACAGAAACACTTTTTAAACATGAAATTTGATTACACTGGATAAAAGTTGTTAAAGTTCATATATTCAGTGATCCATTACTAAATGGATACATAGT
>JACCIB010001281.1:0-42038 GCA_018906965.1 Philotrypesis tridentata
TCAACAAACTGAGACGAGGAGAGCTTTTATTATTCCTCGTTTCACGAAGTCTTTCCAAGATATATTGAAAATTGCAAAAACCGACAAATTATTGTTCGGTAAAGATTTAGCAACAAAAATTAAAGAAACCAAAGATGCCGATAAGTTATTTAAAGACTCTCTGCCAAGTGGAAATACAGCAAGAGCCTATCCACCGAGAAATTCGTCGGGAAACTCGAGACGCCCGCAGGGGACAAAGCAGTTCCACATGAAGGCGGGCAATATGAATTTCGGAGGATCGGCGAGACCACAGCTGTTTTTCAAAGGGTACAAGAATCAAAAACGACAGTTCGGGAAAAATCAGCAGCAAAAAAGCAAACCGGCTCAAAAGAACAACAATTGAACGTAGGTACAAATGTAGCAGCGAGACTAAAATATTTTTATGAACAGTGGGAAAATTTAACATCTGATAATTTTGTATTACAATGTGTAAAAGGGTACAAGATTCCATTTAGTGTGTAAGGCACTGAGGTAGAAAGTTTATACAGAGTATAAATGCAGACTATTTTAAGTAAACTCCACTTAATTTTAAAAACATGTCGAAATATCTGCAGAATTGTTTGAAACACTTGGATTTATTATTAATTATAAAAAATCAAAATTAACCCCAATGACAGTTTGCAAATACCTTGGTTTTATGATAGATTCTGAAAAATTGACTTTAAAATTAACAGACTTAAAGAAAAATAATCTAACTCAACTTATTTTATCTTTTTTGAAATTAAAATATTGTAAAATCCTAAACATGGCAAAGTTAATAGGGAAATTAATTGCAGCTTGCCCTGCTATTAAATACGGCTGGTTATACACAAAAATTATGGAAAGAGAAAAACTAAAAGCCTTATTGAATTCAAACGGCTCTTACAAACATAACATGTTAATCTCCGATGATATTAAAAGTGACTTAAAGTGGTGGACGGGAGTCGGGAAGAGGGGGGGGGGGAGGGGGAAAAAGGGGAAATGGAAGCAATAGGGTAGAAGGGTGGGGGGGGGAGGGGGGAGGAGCAAGATAGTGGGGGGGGGAAGAGAAGGGGGGGGGAAGTAGGAGAAGAGAAAATTGAATTCAAACGGCTCTTACAAACATAACATGTTAATCTCCGATGATATTAAAAGTGACTTAAAGTGGTGGATTAATAATTTGCCTAATGGGTATAAATCTTTTAAAATGGAATATTTTGATTATGTCATTTTTACTGACGCCTCCGATACAGGCTGGGGAGCCACTGATGGGGTTAACAAATGTTATGGTTTTTGGAATAACAACGAAATTAAATGGCACATTAATTATAAAGAATTATATACAGTTTTAATGGCTTTGAAAAAATTAGGAAGAGATTCAAAATCGTGTAAAAGCAATCTCATTATCTGCGAACGATCATGTATTGCGCAAACAGTTTGAAAGCATACTAACAATGCAAGAAACTATAGATTTCATTAGGCAATGCAATGATATTGGTAAATTTATTTTTGTTTTTTTAATAATTTATATTTTAATTTTCGTAATTCTTAATTGACATTTCTTTTTCAGATGTACAAAATGAAACACTTGAGGAAATGATCAGAAAAGCAATTCCTCCGAAATTAATACCAATTGTTAATTTAGGAGAACAAATAGCAGCTAGAACATTAGATTATATAGGATTCGTTGCAGGAAAATCATCAGAAGGAGAATTGACAAATAAAGAAATCGAAAAGTTAAAAGTAATAAATAAGTTTTTTTTAAGAGATGCAACAAATTTAGATGTTAACATACCAAACAGAATTTTAAGATTATTACCAAGTGATTCTTTTAACGAGATTTTAGAGATACAAAAAACAACTTTCAAAAATCAATATAACATAATATTGAGGAAATCGCTAATCGCCAAATTCTTTGGCATCCACTTCAAAACAATTGAATCAGAAAGTATGTTTTTTTCTTAAATTAAAAACTGAATTTATAATTTACAATTACAAAAATTTAATTTTAAATCTGTATTTGATCTGTTTCAGTTAACATGCCACACAGGCAAAAGATTTACGTAACAGACACAAAGTTGAAATGTGCGATATCAGATTCCAATCCTAAAAATATGACTGATAGTTCAGATTCGGATACACCAACGAAATCTGTAAAAGTTAATAAATTATCTCTAGGCACAATTTCACAAAAAAGAAAAATGATTCATCGTAAGTATAATTTTCGAAATATAAATTTGTCTATTTTTAATTGTTAATTCTATTTTTATATTCAATAACAAATTACAATTATATTTAGTAGTTGAGCCTGTTCATTTCATCCTGTTCAACACCCAAGGAGAAACAAAAGGAATCTTCAAACACGAAAGCAAAAGATCTATGAATTTTAATCCCGTTCTGCATCGAGAGAAAAGAAAATTAGATACTCCATTTAAAACACCCGCTACAATTGAGGACAGTGCTAGCGATTCTGATGAACCTATACCGCATCGCAAATTCAAAAGAATATTCACAGTCCGATTAAATTGCGGAATCCAATTGTTGGATTAGTAAAAATAGACAGCAAAAAGCAAAGCGAATTTTCACAAACAAGTGAAAATCTGGTGAAAAAAGTGGAAAGCGAAAAATTACAATTGATAATCATGATTCTAAATTTGTAAATGTAATTGAAAATCAAGAATTAATGGAAACAGAAAATATAATAGACATTGACAATTGTAAAGTTCCAGATCACAAACAGATTACTGATAACACAAATGATTCGGAAAATTTGAAATCAGATATTAGTTCAAATTTAGAATCTGAAAATAACTTAGACCCAACTCAATGTCGTGGATTGACAATTGAGGAAGTGCAAAAAACTTTACTAAACGAGAAGAAAAATGATGACACTTCATCCAAAGCATCATCGAATCCACTTGCGTTAGTAGAAGCAATTCGAAATTTACCATGGAGCAATTTCTATCAGATGAGAAAAGTAATAACTTCATTGAAAAATTGGTTATGAAAATTTATAATATGTCTAGGAATAATAACGCATTGAAATTGTTATTAACAAGGTAAATATTAGTATAATATTGTTAAAATGGAATTTATTTTATACAAATTTTAAAATAATATTTATAAATTGAATTAATAAATTACAATTTGCTTTTTTACTAAACAGTGTTATCGGACAACCTACGGATGGTGCAGTCATAGATAATAATAAAATACAAGAAGAAATCATTGACAAAACATCTACGAAGATCACAGATATGTTGATGGAACATAAATATATCGAAAATTAATAGAACATTGTAAAATAACTAATAATATAGAAGGAATAATGCAAAAAATAGAGAATGAAATTGTAAGTCAGGTGATCCAAAAAGTGAATGTTAAAATTCAAAGGAATGTTTGTATTGTGAAGCCAGTAGTAGCCACAATTCAAAAAAAGAAACTATATTAAATACAAATAAAGAACAGTCCGTCGACAAAGGTAATTGATTTTCGAAAATGCAAAATAAAATTTATTATTCACTTTGAAATAACCAAATTTTCATTTCATTTTACAGTATACCGTGAACTACTATCAGAGACAGACGATGAGGAACAATCGATTATTGGGAATACCCAAAAAGTAACAAACGACTGACGCCGACTCTGTACAAGGTACATACAATTGATAATTTTCTTAAATTTGTAAAATTATTAATCAATTTTAATTTACAAATTCTAATTTCAAATATAAATTTAATCATACTAAACATGATAGTAATTGAAAATTAATTTTTTTCAGGATCTGCAAATGACATTGTAGTTACGGACACTATAGATAAAACAGAAGGTATTTAATTTTTTTTTTTTGTGGTCTATATCGTACCAAATTTGTAAAAAACTATTATATTTTTCAGATGAATAATGAAGATTCACCGCCGATTGTGAATACCACTCAGAATACAAATATGGATCTCGATACTGAAAATTCAAAACGTAATGTTGTTGTTGCGCAAAACTGCTGAATTAGGAGTTTCAGATTGTAATATCAGTTCTAATAATGAAACTGGTAATATTATTTCAGAAACATCAAAAAGTAATTGAAATTTTGTTTTTCAATTTTATTAATATAACTTTATTGTTAGATGTTACGTTAATATTCTACGGACCAGAAGTAATGCCTAAACATTACATTAACGCACCAGCGCCGCCAACTCCCGAAAATGCGCCTGGGGGTAAAAATTTGCGAAATAGACAGAAAAAAAATAATTAATGTTTTAGTACGATATTTTTTTTTCCAAATTGTTATTTAAAATACATAGTTCTAGTTCATGCATGCTTATTTATTTTACTGCGTTTGTTAACGAATTTGTAATTCGTTTTTTGAAAATACAAACAATTTTTTTTTCACGATTATTTATTAGTTAATGTTTTTTTCACAAACCTGAAAGTAAAATACCAATTTTCGATTACAAATTTTAAATTACTATCATGAAAATCAATTAAAAAAATTAATAAATTTAAATTGAACTATAATTTGTGTAGCTTCACTTTATTACATTTACTTTTCTTGTTCATAATTAAATTTCAATTTGTACTAAACATTTGTGTATTTTTGTTTATCACAGATACTATAGACGAATTACTGTAGCTTCACTTTATTACATTTATTTTAGTTGTTCATAATTAAATTTCAATTTGTACTAAACATTTGTGTATTTTTGTTTATCACAGATACGATAGACGAATTACTAGTCACTGTGTTTGGTTTAAATCATTTGAGAGGTTTACAATCGAATATTATAATGCAATTTTAAAAAATGAACATAATATTGCCATAATATTGGGAACTGGACAAGGAAAATCTTTAACGTATACATTATCTGCTTTAATACAGAAAAATGTAACTTTAATTATATCGCCAATGGTTGCATTAATAAGAGATCAATGTGCTAACTGAAAAATTTAGAAGTAATATTTTTGTTTTTATAATTAAATTTGCAAATTACTATTTGATATTTAAAAACGTAAAAAAATATTAATTTTTATAAATTTCAATTTTTAATTTAGATTCGTCATTTGTGTTACACTTCGGAATTAGCGCCAGCTGAAAAATATATTCTCAGTAATGTTAAAATTAATGATGATGATTATTTAGAACTATTATTATCATATAAATTATTGTACGCAACACCAGAAATGATAATGAAAAATACAAATTTAAATAGATTAATATCATTTATGCTAAAATCAAATTTTATTAGCAAAATAGTATTTGACGAAGCACACTGTATTTTGGAGATGGGTCTTACATTTCGACCAGCTTATTTAGAATTGTTAAATTTCTTTGTAATTGAGAATATTAACAAAGTTAAATATTGTTTTTATTCTGCTACATTGATGAAGTCAAAATTATCAATCATTCTACAAAAATTACAAATACCAAATGAAAGTGTGATATTATTTAAAGGTAATTAACTTATATTATGAATATTCTTATTATATAAGTTTAATTTCCTTTTTTATATTAACATTTTAGATTTGACACCAAGATATAATTTGTTTCTTAAAATAGATTATATTAATTCATTTAAGAAAGACAAGAAATACGAAATATTATACAATACTGTTATGAAACATTATTTGAGTATGGGGATTACGTTACAAGCATTGAAGAAAGCAAATTACAGTGTAAATATACGAGTATTGCAATATTTAAAAAACGAATTTAAGAAGAAAAAAGGAATTATATATTGTGTTTTTGTAGAAGACACAAAAATTTTAGCAGATTTTTTATGTATACATGGAATACAATGTATGTATTATCATTCCAATTTGAATTCTTTTTCAAAACAACAAGTTATGATATATTGGAAACAATCTAAAGATGCAATTGTCGTGGCAACAAATGCATTTGGTATTGGTATTGATGATCCGAATGTACAATTTGTAATTCAAACATCTATACCAAATAGTATTTCAACATATTGGCAACAAGTTGGTCGCGGTGGACGAAATAATGATGATTGTACTTGTGTACTTATGTACTCTTTTATAGATAGGAAAAAGTAAGTTATAATTTGATTTTGTATAATACATTTTGTTTTTAAAATACTAAATTGACAATTTAAAATTTAAATCCACAAAAATAGGATTTACAAATTGCAAAAAAACTCTGAAAGCAAGAATTAGGAATTGAGTTTAATGAAGAGTTATACAACTTAATCAATTATTGTACAGAAGCTACATTTTGTCGGCACGATATGATGTTTAATTATTTTAACTTTGGAATGCTATATAACAATAATAATACCGAAAACAAATCTGTATTATTGAATTAAAAACAAAATTTCAATTACTTTTTGATGTTTCTGAAATAATATTACCAGTTTCATTATTAGAACTGATATTACAATCTGAAACTCCTAATTCAGCAGTTTGCGCAACAACATTACGTTTTGAATTTTCAGTATCGAGATCCATATTTGTATTCTGAGTGGTATTCACAATCGGCGGTGAATCTTCATTATCATCTGAAAAATATAATAGTTTTTTTACAATTTTGGTAAGATATAGACCACAAAAAAAAAAAAAAATTAAATACCTTCTGTTTTATCTATAGTGTCCGTAACTACAATGTCATTTGCAGATCCTGAAAAAAATTAATTTTCAATTACTATCATGTTTAGTATGATTAAATTTATATTTGAAATTAGAATTTGTAAATTAAAATTGATTAATTAATTTACAAATTTAAGAAAATTATCAATTGTATGTACCTTGTACAGAGTCGGCGTCAGTCGTTTGTACTTTTTGGGTATTCCCAATAATCGATTGTTCCTCATCGTCTGTCTCTGATAGTAGTTCACGGTATACTGTAAAATGAAATGAAAATTTGGTTATTTCAAAGTGAATAATAAATTTTATTTTGCATTTTCGAAAATCAATTACCTTTGTCGACGGACTGTTCTTTATTTGTATTTAATATAGTTTCTTTTTTTGAATTGTGGCTACTACTGGCTTCACAATTACAAACATTCCTTGAATTTTAACATTCACTTTTTGGATCACCTGACTTACAATTTCATTCTCTATTTTTTGCATTATTCCTTCTATATTATTAGTTATTTTACAATGTTCTATTAATTTTTCGATATATTTATGTTCCATCAACATATCTGTGATCTTCGTAGATGTTTTGTCAATGATTTCTTCTTGTATTTTATTATTATCTATGACTGCACCATCCGTAGGTTGTCCGATAACACTGTTTAGTAAAAAAGCAAATTGTAATTTATTAATTCAATTTATAAATATTATTTTAAAATTTGTATAAAATAAATTCCATTTTAACAATATTATACTAATATTTACCTTGTTAATAACAATTTCAATGCGTTATTATTCCTAGACATATTATAAATTTTCATAACCAATTTTTCAATGAAGTTATTACTTTTCTCATCTGATAGAAATTGCTCCATGGTAAATTTCAAATTGCTTCTACTAACGCAAGTGGATTTCGATGATGCTTTGGATGAAGTGTCATCATTTTTCTTCTCGTTTAGTAAAGTTTTTTGCACTTCCTCAATTGTCAATCCACGACATTGAGTTGGGTCTAAGTTATTTTCAGATTCTAAATTTGAAATAATATCTGATTTCAAATTTTCCGAATCATTTGTGTTATCAGTAATCTGTTTGTGATCTGGAACTTTACAATTGTCAATGTCTATTATATTTTCTGTTTCCATTAATTCTTGATTTTCAATTACATTTACAAATTTAGAATCATGATTATCAATTGTAATTTTTCGCTTTCCACTTTTTTCACCAGATTTTTCACTTGTTTGTGAAAATTCGCTTTGCTTTTTGCTGTCTATTTTTACTAATCCAACAATTGGATTCCGCAATTTAATCGGACTGTGAATATTCTTTTGAATTTGCGATGCCGGTATAGGTTCATCAGAATCGCTAGCACTGTCCTCAATTGTAGCGGGTGTTTTAAATGGAGTATCTAATTTTCTTTTCTTCTCGATGCAGACGGGATTAAAATTCATAGATCTTTTTGCTTTCGTGTTTGAAGATTCCTTTTGTTTCTCCTTGGGTGTTGAACAGGATGAAATGACAGGCTCAACTACTAAATATAATTGTAATTTGTTATTGAATATAAAAAATAGAATTAACAATTTAAAAATAGACAAATTTAATATTTCGAAATTATACTTACGATGAATCATTTTTCTTTTTTGTGAAATTGTGCCTAGAGATAATTTATTAACTTTTACAGATTTCGTTGGTGTATCCGAATCTGAACTATCAGTCATATTTTTAGGATTGGAATCTGATATCGCACATTTCAACTTTGTGTCTGTTACGTAAATCTTTTGCCTGTGTGGCATGTTAACTGAAACAGATCAAATACAGATTTAAAATTAAATTTTTGTAATTGTAAATTATAAATTCAGTTTTTAATTTAAGAAAAAACATACTTTCTGATTCAATTGTTTTGAAGTGGATGCCAAAGAATTTGGCGATTAGCGATTTCCTCAATATTATGTTATATTGATTTTTGAAAGTTGTTTTTTGTATCTCTAAAATCTCGTTAAAAGAATCACTTGGTAATAATCTTAAAATTCTGTTTGGTATGTTAACATCTAAATTTGTTGCATCTCTTAAAAAAACTTATTTATTACTTTTAACTTTCGATTTCTTTATTTGTCAATTCTCCTTCTGATGATTTTCCTGCAACGAATCCTATATAATCTAATGTTCTAGCTGCTATTTGTTCTCCTAAATTAACAATTGGTATTAATTTCGGAGGAATTGCTTTTCTGATCATTTCCTCAAGTGTTTCATTTTGTACATCTGAAAAAGAAATGTCAATTAAGAATTACGAAAATTAAAATATAAATTATTAAAAAAACAAAAATAAATTTACCAATATCATTGCATTGCCTAATGAAATCTATAGTTTCTTGCATTGTTAGTATGCTTTCAAACTGTTTGCGCAATACATGATCGTTCGCAGATAATGAGATTGCTTTTAAGCATGTTTTGATAAAACATCGAAATGTTCTTTCAGGTGTTTTTGAATGGTTTCTGGATAGCCAATCGGGATATTTTAATTCTTCGTCTGTGTTCCAGATGCGTATATCTTTATAAATGTACATTAGGATGGCCCTATATTTGGACAATTGTTGATCCCAACCTTGTGTTGGCTTTTGTAATTCTGTTATTAAACAGAATGTGCTTAATCTTTGGGAATAGCTTTCCGTAATTGAAAAATCAAGACTGAAAATTTTCGAAATAGTATTTACAATTTCAATTTAAATTTAAAATGTAATTATAGAATTTACTATTGAAATGATAAAAATAATTATTAATTATGATAATGATATTTGAATTTATTAAATACTTAATAAAAATTGTTAACGAATCAAAATTTATTGAAAATAGAATTTTTAACTTACTCTTGTTCTATAGCCATTTTTGTGTATTGTTAATCCTAATTACCTTTCTGTACGAGAAATTCGTATATGCAAACAAGTATCCAGCGGGCGTCGCAGTAGCAGTTGTCTTGTTTGTAAACACGTTTTGAGTGGGACAATGCGAGTTCCAAGTATTGCGCTGCCGGCTTACAGCCACATGGAATTCTCGGAAGTAGAACACTGTTTTCTGTTAAGTATGAAATTACAATGAACAATGGGACTTTGTATTTGATATTTTTACAATTGAATTAAGTTTTTAAATTTGTTAATTAACACCTAAAGTTTTTCACTAATATACGCGTAATTATTATCCAGAAATTGTAACACCGTTGCTTATGAAATTGAAAGCATAGTTATGTATAATGAATTTTCCGTTTTAAAAAATTATATGTATAATTGAGATTATATTTCCATTCACATAAGAACACAATAACACAATGTTGATTCTCTGTACTATTTATGCTAACACTAATTGTAATTACTAATTTACACTTTTTAATTATCTTACGTACTTTGTAATTATTGTTTTTGTTGTCGATTGTAGCAGCTTACTTCCTTAGAACCTACTCCTCCAAAGAGCAATTAGATTCTGATGATCGCGTTGCGTTGATCGTCCTTCAGAAGTCGCATGAAATCCAAAGCGTAGTTATGTATTTAACGTTTCACAAAACTGTTTGTATAATTAAAATTATATTTTCATTACCACAATAACACAATCACATAATGTTGATTCACTGCACTTTTTATGCTACCACTAATCGTAATTATGAATTTATACTTTGTAATTATCTAACGCACTTTGTAATTATTGTCTTTGTTATCGATGGTCGCAGGTTATTTCCTTAGAACCTTCTCCTCCAAAGAGCAAATAGATTCTGATAGTTTGGATGCGTTGATCGTCATTCAGAAGTCGCGGAGAGGGGAAAAAGAGGGGATAAAAAACGCCATCTGTTGAGAACGTGTACTAACACAAATTATATGTAGCGTGTCGATAACTGTAGAGTTACTGCTGCCATCTAGTTATGTCGATAACTGTCGGTAAATAGTATATTTTAAAATTATAATTAATCTGTAATTTCTAATTTATGAATTTACCGCAAAACATAAATCGATTGATTATACCATATGTAATATAGAAATTGTATTTTCAACAGGTCAATTTAATTTTGACTTTGGAAATTATAATTTGTACATACTACTGCTCATTATCCTTAAAAACCTAAGTAAATGTTTGCGTAGTATCCGCAAATATCCGAAATCGAAATTTGGATTTCGTAATCGACATACTAACAAACGGTAAGCCAAGCTAGTATAGTAGGTTTCCAAGGATAGGATGAATAGCGGTACCTTGTCATAATTTATATTACAAAAGCGAGAATACAATTTTCTATTTTATTCATAATTTCAAAGCGTTTGAATGAATGAAAAATTTGCACAAGTGTTTGCGTAGTTTTCACGAGTTTGACAAATTTTAATTCGGATATCGGAAGACATAGTGGCAAAAGGAAAGCCAAGTTAGTATAGTAGGTTACCAAGGATAGAGTGGATAGTGGTACGTTGTCATAATTTATATTTTAAAAAAGAGAATGCAATTTGCTATGTTATGAACAATTTAAAAGTTTTCCAATGAGTTTAAAATATTTATAAGTCTTTGCGTAGTAAGGGCGAGTTTCGAAAATCTAAATTTGGATACCGTAATCGACATAGTTACAAACGGAAAGCCAAACTAGTATATTATATTCACAAGGATACGGTAGGTAGCGGTACGTTGTCATAATTTATATTTGAAAAGCGAGAATACAATTTACTATGTTATCCAGAATTCAAAAGCGTTTGAATGAATTGAAAATATTAACAAGTCTTTACGTAGTAAGCGCGAGTCTGAAAATTGTAAATTCGGATTCCGTACTCGACATAGTGACAAACCGAAAGCCAAGCTAGTATAGTAGGTTCTCAAGGATAGGGTGGGTAGCGGTACGTTGTCATAATTTATATTTCAAAAGCGAGAATACAATTTGCTATGTTATCAAGAATTCAAAAGCGTTTGAATGAATTGAAAATATTAACAAGTCTTTGCGTAGTAAGCGCGAGTTTGGAAAATTTCAATTTGAATATCATAATTGTCATACTGACAAACCGAAAGCCAAGCTAGTATAGTAGGTTCCCAAGGATAGGGTGGGTAGCGGTACGTTGTCATAATTTATATTTCAAAAGCGAGAATACAATTTGCTATGTTATCAAGAATTCAAAAGCGTTGGAATGAGTTGAAAATATTAACAAGTCTTTGCGTAGTAAGCGCGAGTCTGGAAATTGTAAATTCGGATTCCGTACACGACATAGTGGCACACCGAAAGCCAAGCTAGTATAATAGGTTCTCAAGGATAGGGTGGGTAGCGGTACGTTGTCATAATTTATATTTCAAAAGCGAGAATACAATTTGCTATGTTATCAAGAATTCAAAAGCGTTTGAATGAATTGAAAATATTAACAAGTCTTTGCGTAGTAAGCGCGAATTTCGAAAATTTCAATTTGAATATCATAATTGTCATAGTGACAAACCGAAAGCCAAGCTAATATAGTAGGTTCCCAAGGATAGGGTGGGTAGCGGTACGTTGTCATAATTTATATTTCAAAAGCGAGAATACAATTTGCTATATTATCAAGAATTCAAAAGCGTTCGAATGAATTGAAAATATTAACAAGTCTTTGTGTAGTAAGCGCGAGTCTGGAAATTGTAAATTTGGATTCCGTACTCGACATAGTGACAAACCGAAAGCCAAGCTAGTATAGTAGCTTCCCAACGATAGGGTGGGTAGCGGTACGTTGTCATAATTTATATTTTAAAAGCGAGAATCCAATTTGGTATGTTATCCAGAATTCAAAAGCGTTTGAATGAAAGGAAAATATTAACAAGTGTTTGCGTAGTATCCGCGAGTTTGTGAAATTTAAATTTGGATATCGTAATTGTCATAGTGACAAACCGAAAGCCAAGCTAGTATAGTAGGTACCCAAGGATAGGGTGGGTAGCGGTACGTTGTCATAATTTATATTTCAAAAGCGAGAATGCAATTTCCTATGTTATTACGAATTCAAAAGCGTTTGAATGAATTGAAAATATTAACAAGTCTTTGCGTAGTAAGCGCGAATCTTGGCAATGTAAATTTGGATTCCGTACTCGACATAATGACAAATTGAAAACCAAGCTAGTAAAGCTGGTTTCCAAAAATAGGGTGGGCAGCGGTACGTTGTCGTAATTTGTATTTTAAAAGTGAAAATGCAATTTCATATGTTATTGACAATTTCATAGCGTTTGAATGAATGCAAAATTTGTACAAGTATTTGCGTAGTATCCGCGAGTTTGGCAAATTGAAATTTGGATATCGTAATTGTCATAGTGACAAACCGAAAGCCAAGCTAGTATAGTAGGTTACCAAGGATAGGGTGGGTAGCGGTACGTTGTCATAATTTATATTTCAAAAGCGAGAATACAATTTGCTATATTATCAAGAATTCAAAAGCGTTCGAATGAATTGAAAATATTAACAAGTCTTTGTGTAGTAAGCGCGAGTCTGGAAATTGTAAATTTGGATTCCGTACTCGACATAGTGACAAACCGAAAGCCAAGCTAGTATAGTAGCTTCACAACAATAGGGTGGGTAGCGGTACGTTGTCATAATTTATATTTTAAAAGCGAGAATCCAATTTGTTATGTTATCCAGAATTCAAAAGCGTTTGAATGAAAGGAAAATATTAACAAGTGTTTGCGTAGTATCCGCGAGTTTGTGAAATTTAAATTTGGATATCGTAATTGTCATAGTGACAAACCGAAAGCCAAGCTAGTATAGTAGGTACCCAAGGATAGGGTGGGTAGCGGTACGTTGTCATAATTTATATTTCAAAAGCGAGAATGCAATTTCCTATGTTATTACGAATTCAAAAGCGTTTGAATGAATTGAAAATATTAACAAGTCTTTGCGTAGTAAGCGCGAGTCTGAAAAATCGTAATTTGGATTCCGTAATCGACATAGTGACAAACCGAATCACAAGCTACTAGGTTACCAAAGATAGAGTGGGTAGCGGTACGTTGTCATAATTTTTATTTGGGAAGGGAGAATGCAATTACATTTGTTATGCAGAATGTAAAAATGTTTTAATCAATGAAAAATATTCACAAGTATTTGCGTAGTAGATGCGAGTTTTGAAAGTTAAAATTTGAATGTGGTAATCAATATTATTAAAAATACAAATACAAGCTAGTACATTAAGTTCTGAAAACTCAAACACTTGGAAATTATGAATTAATTTTGTTTGTAATTTATATTTAGAAATTTGAATAATAACTTTACATTTTGATATTGGTAAATTTAATTATTTATTTCGCACATCGTCTTTTTGGGGCAGGAGAATCTAAAATTGTGCCGTCTAATAAACTGACTTCGCGTCGACGTTTCAATTTTCTTCTTGTAATCACAGGACGATCACCAACATTACTATCCTCATCAACACTTTGGTATTTGGAATCGTGAAATTCTATGTAATTAGTAATATAATCGCTAATAGTCTCATTGTGGACATTGCAATAATACCGAACATAGGAAATATGTTTTTCTGTTGGCGAACTCCATAAATTTTGAGCGATTTCCGCATATCGGCTTTTTACAATTCTAAATTAAAATTTTAAATTTTAAATTTGCAAATTCTAAACTGGAATTGTAAATACAAATTTTTATACTTACAAATAGTTGGCATAAGTTACATCCTCTGACAATAATTTCTTAATAGAATTTGTTATGTTTTCGAATGTTCTATTGCTATTACGTTTCTCTTGACACTCAACATAACCAATTTCTTGGTACATACGAATGTCCTTTACTATTAGCTCCCTGTTATTCCTTATCCAAATTGTTAACTTTGTTACCCGACTACGTTCAATTTTGGAATAAAGTTTTTGGTATATTTCATCGAAATGATGTTTTGATAATTTATTTTCATGAAGTTCAGAATTATAGTCAGCTATTAAAATGTCCAAAAACTGCATGTACTTTTCGTCTGTGCGACAAATTGATAATAATGGGTTTTTTTTCGGCATATTCAAAATCTAAAATGTAATTTCAAAATTTTTATCACTAATTAGAAATTAAAATTGAAAATGAATACTAAATTGTGAAAAATGAAAAGTATAATTGTAATAACAGTAATTGACTAAATTCACATTCATTGGATATTGAGCAAATGACAAGGTAATTTGTAAATAATTTGTAAAAGGTAATTTGTAAAATAAAAACACTACCCAATGTTTATTAGTAATATATATATATTTAAACAGTTTTGTTTTTTTTTTGTTAAATTAGATAGTAATAAAAGTATTAATTATGTTCATAATGCTAATAAGAAATTAGAAACTACAATTAGTAAACCTATTGATATAGACATATGCGCAAAATCGATTACAGATTTGAATTGTAACACAGAAATTAAAAGCAAATTGAAAAAATTTGTGTTTTGCATGATGATAAAAGGGATAGAATTAGAGAATGTATTGTACAAAGCTATAATTACAAGTGTAATCAAAATGAATGATACATTGTTCATTTTGAAAGATAAATCTAAATCATGTTTAATACATAAGAAAACACATCGTAATAATAATGTATATTATGAGGTTTCTATTTGTAATGATATTATAAGACAAAAATGTTTTAAAGAAAAATCATTGTTCTACGATTATCTTTTTAAAAATGAAGATTTTGCTAATATTTTACAAAATAAAAATTTCGATTCATAGTTTGTAATTTTCTTTGTACAATTAAAAAATAATATTATTGTTTACTTTGTAAATTTATATTTATGTAAATAATTAAGACCACAAAAAAAAAACAAAACTGTTTAAATATATATATATTACTAATAAACATTGGGTAGTGTTTTTATTTTACAAATTACCTTTTACAAATTATTTACAAATTACCTTGTCATTTGCTCAATATCCAATGAATGTGAATTTAGTCAATTACTGTTATTACAATTATACTTTTCATTTTTCACAATTTAGTATTCATTTTCAATTTTAATTTCTAATTAGTGATAAAAATTTTGAAATTACATTTTAGATTTTGAATATGCCGAAAAAAAAACCCATTATTATCAATTTGTCGCACAGACGAAAAGTACATGCAGTTTTTGGACATTTTAATAGCTGACTATAATTCTGAACTTCATGAAAATAAATTATCAAAACATCATTTCGATGAAATATACCAAAAACTTTATTCCAAAATTGAACGTAGTCGGGTAACAAAGTTAACAATTTGGATAAGGAATAACAGGGAGCTAATAGTAAAGGACATTCGTATGTACCAAGAAATTGGTTATGTTGAGTGTCAAGAGAAACGTAATAGCAATAGAACATTCGAAAACATACAAATTCTATTAAGAAATTATTGTCAGAGGATGTAACTTATGCCAACTATTTGTAAGTATAAAAATTTGTATTTACAATTCCAGTTTAGAATTTGCAAATTTAAAATTTAAAATTTTAATTTAGAATTGTAAAAAGCCGATATGCGGAAATCGCTCAAAATTTATGGAGTTCGCCAACAGAAAAACATATTTCCTATGTTCGGTATTATTGCAATGTCCACAATGAGACTATTAGCGATTATATTACTAATTACATAGAATTTCACGATTCCAAATACCAAAGGTTGATGAGGATAGTAATGTTGGTGATCGTCCTGTGATTACAAGAAGAAAATTGAAACGTCGACGCGAAGTCAGTTTATTAGACGGCACAATTTTAGATTCTCCTGCCCCAAAAAGACGATGTGCGAAATAAATAATTAAATTTACCAATATCAAAATGTAAAGTTATTATTCAAATTTCTAAATATAAATTACAAACAAAATTAATTCATAATTTCCAAGTGTTGAGTTTTCAGAACTTAATGTACTAGCTTGTATTTGTATTTTAATAATATTGATACCACATTCAATTTTAACTTTCAAAACTCGCATCTACTACGCAAATACTTGTGAATATTTTTCATTGATAAACCGTTTTTACATTCTGCATAACAAATGTAATTGCATTCTCCCTTCCCAAATAAAAATTATGACAACGTACCGCTACCCACTCTATCTTGGTAACCTAGTAGCTTGTGATTCGGTTTGTCACTATGTCGATTACGGGAATCCAAATTACGATTTTCAGACTCGCGCTTACTACGCAAAGACTTGTTTAATATTTTCAATTCATTCAAACGCTTTTTGAATTCGTAATAACATAGGAAATTGCATTCTCGCTTTTGAAATATAAATTATGACAACGTACCGCTACCCACCCTATCCTTGGGCTACCTATCCAAATTTAAATTTCACAAACTCGCGGATACTACGCAAACACTACTACGCAATTCTGGATACATAACAAATTGGATTCTCGCTTTTAAAATATAAATTATGACAACGTACCGCTACCCACCCTATCGTTACTAGCTTGGCTTTCGGTTTGTCACTATGTCGAGTACGGAATCCAAATTTACAATTTCCAGACTCGCGCTTACTACACAAAGACTTGTTAATATTTTCAATTCATTCGAACGCTTTTGAATTCTTGATAATATAGCAAATTGTATTCTCGCTTTTGAAATATAAATTATGAGTTACCCACCCTATCCTTGGTAACCTACTATTCAAACGCTTTTGAATTACCCTATTTTTGGAAACCAGCTGGATAACATACAAATTTGGTACCGCTTCTCGCTTTTAAAATATTAAATCCAAATATGACACTACGCAAAGACTTGTTACAATTCATTCAAACGCTTTTGAATTCCCATTCTCCTTTTGATCGTTGGGTACCTACTATACTAGCTTGGCTTTCGGTTTGTCACTATGACAATTACGATATCCAAATTTAAATTTCACAAACTCGCGGATACTACGCAAACACTTGTTAATATTTTCCTTTCATTCAAACGCTTTTGAATTCTGGATAACATACCAAATTGGATTCTCGCTTTTAAAATATAAATTATGACAACGTACCGCTACCCACCCTATCGTTGGGAAGCTACTATACTAGCTTGGCTTTCGGTTTGTCACTATGTCGAGTACGGAATCCAAATTTACAATTTCCAGACTCGCGCTTACTACACAAAGACTTGTTAATATTTTCAATTCATTCGAACGCTTTTGAATTCTTGATAATATAGCAAATTGTATTCTCGCTTTTGAAATATAAATTATGACAACGTACCGCTACCCACCCTATCCTTGGTAACCTACTATACTAGCTTGGCTTTCGGTTTGTCACTATGACAATTACGATATCCAAATTTCAATTTGCCAAACTCGCGGATACTACGCAAATACTTGTACAAATTTTGCATTCATTCAAACGCTATGAAATTGTCAATAACATATGAAATTGCATTTTCACTTTTTAAAATACAAATTACGACAACGTACCGCTGCCCACCCTATTTTTGGAAACCAGCTTTACTAGCTTGGTTTTCAATTTGTCATTATGTCGAGTACGGAATCCAAATTTACATTGCCAAGATTCGCGCTTACTACGCAAGACTTGTTAATATTTTCAATTCATTCAAACGCTTTTGAATTCGTAATAACATAGGAAATTGCATTCTCGCTTTTGAAATATAAATTATGACAACGTTACCGCTACCCACCCTATCCTTGGGTACCTACTATACTAGCTTGGCTTCGGTTTGTCACTATGACAATTACGATATCCAAATTAAATTTCACAAACTCGCGGATACTACGCAAACACTTGTTAATATTTCCTTTCATTCAAACGCTTTTGAATTCTGGATAACATACCAAATTGGATTCTCGCTTTTAAAATATAAATTATGACAACGTACCGCTACCCACCCTATCGTTGGGAAGCTACTATACTAGCTTGGCTTTCGGTTTGTCACTATGTCGAGTACGGAATCCAAATTTACAATTTCCAGACTCGCGCTTACTACGCAAAGACTTGTTAATATTTTCAATTCATTCGAACGCTTTTGAATTCTTGATAATATAGCAAATTGTATTCTCGCTTTTGAAATATAAATTATGACAACGTACCGCTACCCACCCTATCCTTGGTAACCTACTATACTAGCTTGGCTTTCGGTTTGTCACTATGACAATTACGATATCCAAATTTCAATTTGCCAAACTCGCGGATACTACGCAAATACTTGTACAAATTTTGCATTCATTCAAACGCTATGAAATTGTCAATAACATATGAAATTGCATTTTCACTTTTAAAATACAAATTACGACAACGTACCGCTGCCCACCCTATTTTTGGAAACCAGCTTTACTAGCTTGGTTTTCAATTTGTCATTATGTCGAGTACGGAATCCAAATTTACATTGCCAAGATTCGCGCTTACTACGCAAAGACTTGTTAATATTTTCAATTCATTCAAACGCTTTTGAATTCGTAATAACATAGGGAAATTGCATTCTCGCTTTTGAAATATAAATTATGACAACGTACCGCTACCCACCCTATCCTTGGGTACCTACTATACTAGCTTGGCTTTCGGTTTGTCACTATGACAATTACGATATCCAAATTTAAATTTCACAAACTCGCGGATACTACGCAAACACTTGTTAATATTTTCCTTTCATTCAAACGCTTTTGAATTCTGGATAACATAACCAAATTGGATTCTCGCTTTTAAAATATAAATTATGACAACGTACCGCTACCCACCCTATCGTTGGGAAGCTACTATACTAGCTTGGCTTTCGGTTTGTCACTATGTCGAGTACGGAATCCAAATTTACAATTTCCAGACTCGCGCTTACTACACAAAGACTTGTTAATATTTTCAATTCATTCGAACGCTTTTGAATTCTTGATAATATAGCAAATTGTATTCTCGCTTTTGAAATATAAATTATGACAACGTACCGCTACCCACCCTATCCTTGGGAACCTACTATATTAGCTTGGCTTTCGGTTTGTCACTATGACAATTATGATATTCAAATTGAAATTTTCGAAATTCGCGCTTACTACGCAAAGACTTGTTAATATTTTCAATTCATTCAAACGCTTTTGAATTCTTGATAACATAGCAAATTGTATTCTCGCTTTTGAAATATAAATTATGACAACGTACCGCTACCCACCCTATCCTTGAGAACCTATTATACTAGCTTGGCTTTCGGTGTGCCACTATGTCGTGTACGGAATCCGAATTTACAATTTCCAGACTCGCGCTTACTACGCAAAGACTTGTTAATATTTTCAACTCATTCCAACGCTTTTGAATTCTTGATAACATAGCAAATTGTATTCTCGCTTTTGAAATATAAATTATGACAACGTACCGCTACCCACCCTATCCTTGGGAACCTACTATACTAGCTTGGCTTTCGGTTTGTCAGTATGACAATTATGATATTCAAATTGAAATTTTCCAAACTCGCGCTTACTACGCAAAGACTTGTTAATATTTTCAATTCATTCAAACGCTTTTGAATTCTTGATAACATAGCAAATTGTATTCTCGCTTTTGAAATATAAATTATGACAACGTACCGCTACCCACCCTATCCTTGAGAACCTACTATACTAGCTTGGCTTTCGGTTTGTCACTATGTCGAGTACGGAATCCGAATTTACAATTTTCAGACTCGCGCTTACTACGTAAAGACTTGTTAATATTTTCAATTCATTCAAACGCTTTTGAATTCTGGATAACATAGTAAATTGTATTCTCGCTTTTCAAATATAAATTATGACAACGTACCGCTACCTACCGTATCCTTGTGAATATAATATACTAGTTTGGCTTTCCGTTTGTAACTATGTCGATTACGGTATCCAAATTTAGATTTTCGAAACTCGCCCTTACTACGCAAAGACTTATAAATATTTTAAACTCATTGGAAAACTTTTAAATTGTTCATAACATAGCAAATTGCATTCTCTTTTTTAAAATATAAATTATGACAACGTACCACTATCCACTCTATCCTTGGTAACCTACTATACTAACTTGGCTTTCCTTTTGCCACTATGTCTTCCGATATCCGAATTAAAATTTGTCAAACTCGTGAAAACTACGCAAACACTTGTGCAAATTTTTCATTCATTCAAACGCTTTGAAATTATGAATAAAATAGAAAATTGTATTCTCGCTTTTGTAATATAAATTATGACAAGGTACCGCTATTCATCCTATCCTTGGAAACCTACTATACTAGCTTGGCTTACCGTTTGTTAGTATGTCGATTACGAAATCCAAATTTCGATTTCGGATATTTGCGGATACTACGCAAACATTTACTTAGGTTTTTAAGGATAATGAGCAGTAGTATGTACAAATTATAATTTCCAAAGTCAAAATTAAATTGACCTGTTGAAAATACAATTTCTATATTACATATGGTATAATCAATCGATTTATGTTTTGCGGTAAATTCATAAATTAGAAATTACAGATTAATTATAATTTTAAAATATACTATTTACCGACAGTTATCGACATAACTAGATGGCAGCAGTAACTCTACAGTTATCGACACGCTACATATAATTTGTGTTAGTACACGTTCTCAACAGATGGCGTTTTTTATCCCCTCTTTTTCCCCTCTCCGCGACTTCTGAATGACGATCAACGCATCCAAACTATCAGAATCTATTTGCTCTTTGGAGGAGAAGGTTCTAAGGAAATAACCTGCGACCATCGATAACAAAGACAATAATTACAAAGTGCGTTAGATAATTACAAAGTATAAATTCATAATTACGATTAGTGGTAGCATAAAAAGTGCAGTGAATCAACATTATGTGATTGTGTTATTGTGGTAATGAAAATATAATTTTAATTATACAAACAGTTTTGTGAAACGTTAAATACATAACTACGCTTTGGATTTCATGCGACTTCTGAAGGACGATCAACGCAACGCGATCATCAGAATCTAATTGCTCTTTGGAGGAGTAGGTTCTAAGGAAGTAAGCTGCTACAATCGACAACAAAAACAATAATTACAAAGTACGTAAGATAATTAAAAAGTGTAAATTAGTAATTACAATTAGTGTTAGCATAAATAGTACAGAGAATCAACATTGTGTTATTGTGTTCTTATGTGAATGGAAATATAATCTCAATTATACATATAATTTTTTAAAACGGAAAATTCATTATACATAACTATGCTTTCAATTTCATAAGCAACGGTGTTACAATTTCTGGATAATAATTACGCGTATATTAGTGAAAACTTTAGGTGTTAATTAACAAATTTAAAAACTTAATTCAATTGTAAAAATATCAAATACAAAGTCCCATTGTTCATTGTAATTTCATACTTAACAGAAAACAGTGTTCTACTTCCGAGAATTCCATGTGGCTGTAAGCCGGCAGCGCAATACTTGGAACTCGCATTGTCCCACTCAAAACGTGTTTACAAACAAGACAACTGCTACTGCGACGCCCGCTGGATACTTGTTTGCATATACGAATTTCTCGTACAGAAAGGTAATTAGGATTAACAATACACAAAAATGGCTATAGAACAAGAGTAAGTTAAAAATTCTATTTTCAATAAATTTTGATTCGTTAACAATTTTTATTAAGTATTTAATAAATTCAAATATCATTATCATAATTAATAATTATTTTTATCATTTTCAATAGTAAATTCTATAATTACATTTTAAATTTAAATTGAAATTGTAAATACTATTTCGAAAATTTTCAGTCTTGATTTTTCAATTACGGAAAGCTATTCCCAAAGATTAAGCACATTCTGTTTAATAACAGAATTACAAAAGCCAACACAAGGTTGGGATCAACAATTGTCCAAATATAGGGCCATCCTAATGTACATTTATAAAGATATACGCATCTGGAACACAGACGAAGAATTAAAATATCCCGATTGGCTATCCAGAAACCATTCAAAAACACCTGAAAGAACATTTCGATGTTTTATCAAACATGCTTAAAAGCAATCTCATTATCTGCGAACGATCATGTATTGCGCAAACAGTTTGAAAGCATACTAACAATGCAAGAAACTATAGATTTCATTAGGCAATGCAATGATATTGGTAAATTTATTTTTGTTTTTTTAATAATTTATATTTTAATTTTCGTAATTCTTAATTGACATTTCTTTTTCAGATGTACAAAATGAAACACTTGAGGAAATGATCAGAAAAGCAATTCCTCCGAAATTAATACCAATTGTTAATTTAGGAGAACAAATAGCAGCTAGAACATTAGATTATATAGGATTCGTTGCAGGAAAATCATCAGAAGGAGAATTGACAAATAAAGAAATCGAAAAGTTAAAAGTAATAAATAAGTTTTTTTTAAGAGATGCAACAAATTAGATGTTAACATACCAAACAGAATTTTAAGATTATTACCAAGTGATTCTTTTAACGAGATTTTAGAGATACAAAAAACAACTTTCAAAAATCAATATAACATAATATTGAGGAAATCGCTAATCGCCAAATTCTTTGGCATCCACTTCAAAACAATTGAATCAGAAAGTATGTTTTTTTCTTAAATTAAAAACTGAATTTATAATTTACAATTACAAAAATTTAATTTTAAATCTGTATTTGATCTGTTTCAGTTAACATGCCACACAGGCAAAAGATTTACGTAACAGACACAAAGTTGAAATGTGCGATATCAGATTCCAATCCTAAAAATATGACTGATAGTTCAGATTCGGATACACCAACGAAATCTGTAAAAGTTAATAAATTATCTCTAGGCACAATTTCACAAAAAAGAAAAATGATTCATCGTAAGTATAATTTCGAAATATTAAATTTGTCTATTTTTAAATTGTTAATTCTATTTTTTATATTCAATAACAAATTACAATTATATTTAGTAGTTGAGCCTGTCATTTCATCCTGTTCAACACCCAAGGAGAAACAAAAGGAATCTTCAAACACGAAAGCAAAAAGATCTATGAATTTTAATCCCGTCTGCATCGAGAAGAAAAGAAAATTAGATACTCCATTTAAAACACCCGCTACAATTGAGGACAGTGCTAGCGATTCTGATGAACCTATACCGGCATCGCAAATTCAAAAGAATATTCACAGTCCGATTAAATTGCGGAATCCAATTGTTGGATTAGTAAAAATAGACAGCAAAAAGCAAAGCGAATTTTCACAAACAAGTGAAAAATCTGGTGAAAAAAGTGGAAAGCGAAAAATTACAATTGATAATCATGATTCTAAATTTGTAAATGTAATTGAAAATCAAGAATTAATGGAAACAGAAAATATAATAGACATTGACAATTGTAAAGTTCCAGATCACAAACAGATTACTGATAACACAAATGATTCGGAAAATTTGAAATCAGATATTATTTCAAATTTAGAATCTGAAAATAACTTAGACCCAACTCAATGTCGTGGATTGACAATTGAGGAAGTGCAAAAAACTTTACTAAACGAGAAGAAAAATGATGACACTTCATCCAAAGCATCATCGAAATCCACTTGCGTTAGTAGAAGCAATTTGAAATTTACCATGGAGCAATTTCTATCAGATGAGAAAAGTAATAACTTCATTGAAAAATTGGTTATGAAAATTTATAATATGTCTAGGAATAATAACGCATTGAAATTGTTATTAACAAGGTAAATATTAGTATAATATTGTTAAAATGGAATTTATTTTATACAAATTTTAAAATAATATTTATAAATTGAATTAATAAATTACAATTTGCTTTTTTACTAAACAGTGTTATCGGACAACCTACGGATGGTGCAGTCATAGATAATAATAAAATACAAGAAGAAATCATTGACAAAACATCTACGAAGATCACAGATATGTTGATGGAACATAAATATATCGAAAAATTAATAGAACATTGTAAAATAACTAATAATATAGAAGGAATAATGCAAAAAATAGAGAATGAAATTGTAAGTCTGGTGATCCAAAAAGTGAATGTTAAAATTCAAAGGAATGTTTGTAATTGTGAAGCCAGTAGTAGCCACAATTCAAAAAAAGAAACTATATTAAATACAAATAAAGAACAGTCCGTCGACAAAGGTAATTGATTTTCGAAAATGCAAAATAAAATTTATTATTCACTTTGAAATAACCAAATTTTCATTTCATTTTACAGTATACCGTGAACTACTATCAGAGACAGACGATGAGGAACAATCGATTATTGGGAATACCCAAAAAGTACAAACGACTGACGCCGACTCTGTACAAGGTACATACAATTGATAATTTTCTTAAATTTGTAAAATTAATTAATCAATTTTAATTTACAAATTCTAATTTCAAATATAAATTTAATCATACTAAACATGATAGTAATTGAAAATTAATTTTTTTCAGGATCTGCAAATGACATTGTAGTTACGGACACTATAGATAAAACAGAAGGTATTTAATTTTTTTTTTTTTTTTGTGGTCTATATCTTACCAAAATTGTAAAAAAACTATTATATTTTTCAGATGATAATGAAGATTCACCGCCGATTGTGAATACCACTCAGAATACAAATATGGATCTCGATACTGAAAATTCAAAACGTAATGTTGTTGCGCAAACTGCTGAATTAGGAGTTTCAGATTGTAATATCAGTTCTAATAATGAAACTGGTAATATTATTTCAGAAACATCAAAAAGTAATTGAAATTTTGTTTTTAATTCAATAATACAGATTTGTTTTCGGTATTATTATTGTTATATAGCATTCCAAAGTTAAAATAATTAAACATCATATCGTGCCGACAAAATGTAGCTTCTGTACAATAATTGATTAAGTTGTATAACTCTTCATTAAACTCAATTCCTAATTCTTGCTTTTCAGAGTTTTTTTGCAATTTGTAAATCCTATTTTTTGTGGATTTAAATTTTAAATTGTCAATTTAGTATTTTTAAAAACAAAATGTATTATACAAAATCAAATTATAACTTACTTTTTCCTATCTATAAAAGAGTACATAAGTACACAAGTACAATCATCATTATTTCGTCCACCGCGACCAACTTGTTGCCAATATGTTGAAATACTATTTGGTATAGATGTTTGAATTACAAATTGTACATTCGGATCATCAATACCAATACCAAATGCATTTGTTGCCACGACAATTGCATCTTTAGATTGTTTCCAATATATCATAACTTGTTGTTTTGAAAAAGAATTCAAATTGGAATGATAATACATACATTGTATTCCATGTATACATAAAAAATCTGCTAAAATTTTTGTGTCTTCTACAAAAACACAATATATAATTCCTTTTTTCTTCTTAAATTCGTTTTTTAAATATTGCAATACTCGTATATTTACACTGTAATTTGCTTTCTTCAATGCTTGTAACGTATCCCCATACTCAAATAATGTTTCATAACAGTATTGTATAATATTTCGTATTTCTTGTCTTTCTTAAATGATTAATATAATCTATTTTAAGAAACAAATTATATCTTGGTGTCAAATCTAAAATGTTAATATAAAAAAGGAAATTAAACTATATAATAAGAATATTCATAATATAAGTTAATTACCTTTAAATAATATCACACTTTCATTTGTATTTGTAATTTTGTAGAATGATTGATAATTTTGACTTCATCAATGTAGCAGAATAAAAACAATATTTAACTTGTTAATATTCTCAATTACAAAGAAATTTAACAATTCTAAATAAGCTGGTCGAAATGTAAGACCCATCTCCAAATACAGTGTGCTTCGTCAAATACTATTTTGCTAATAAAATTTGATTTTAGCATAAATGATATTAATCTATTTAAATTTGTATTTTTCATTATCATTTCTGGTGTTGCGTACAATAATTTATATGATAATAATAGTTCTAAATAATCATCATCATTAATTTTAACATTACTGAGAATATATTTTTCAGCTGGCGCTAATTCCGAAGTGTAACACAAATGACGAATCTAAATTAAAAATTGAAATTTATAAAAATTAATATTTTTTTACGTTTTTAAATATCAAATAGTAATTTGCAAATTTAATTATAAAAACAAAAATATTACTTCTAAATTTTTCAGTTTAGCACATTGATCTCTTATTAATGCAACCATTGGCGATATAATTAAAGTTACATTTTTCTGTATTAAAGCAGATAATGTATACGTTAAAGATTTTCCTTGTCCAGTTCCCAATATTATGGCAATATTATGTTCATTTTTTAAAATTGCATTTATAATATTCGATTGTAAACCTCTCAAATGATTTAAACCAAACACAGTGACTAGTAATTCGTCTATCGTATCTGTGATAAACAAAAATACACAAATGTTTAGTACAAATTGAAATTTAATTATGAACAACTAAAATAAATGTAATAAAGTGAAGCTACAGTAATTCGTCTATAGTATCTGTGATAAACAAAAATACACAAATGTTTAGTACAAATTGAAATTTAATTATGAACAAGAAAAGTAAATGTAATAAAGTGAAGCTACACAAATTATAGTTCAATTTAAATTTATTAATTTTTTTAATTGATTTTCATGATAGTAATTTAAAATTTGTAATCGAAAATTGGTATTTTACTTTCAGGTTTGTGAAAAAAACATTAACTAATAAATAATCGTGAAAAAAAATTGTTTTGTATTTTCAAAAACGAATTACAAATTCGTTAACAAACGCAGTAAAATAAATAAGCATGCATGAACTAGAACTATGTATTTTAAATAACAATTTGGAAAAAAAAATATCGTACTAAAACATTAATTATTTTTTTTCTGTCTATTTCGCAAATTTTTACCCCCAGGCGCATTTTCGGGAGTTGGCGGCGCTGGTGCGTTAATGTAATGTTTAGGCATTACTTCTGGTCCGTAGAATATTAACGTAACATCTAACAATAAAGTTATATTAATAAAATTGAAAAACAAAATTTCAATTACTTTTTGATGTTTCTGAAATAATATTACCAGTTTCATTATTAGAACTGATATTACAATCTGAAACTCCTAATTCAGCAGTTTGCGCAACAACATTACGTTTTGAATTTTCAGTATCGAGATCCATATTTGTATTCTGAGTGGTATTCACAATCGGCGGTGAATCTTCATTATCATCTGAAAAATATAATAGTTTTTTTACAATTTTGGTAAGATATAGACCACAAAAAAAAAAAAAATTAAATACCTTCTGTTTTATCTATAGTGTCCGTAACTACAATGTCATTTGCAGATCCTGAAAAAAATTAATTTTCAATTACTATCATGTTTAGTATGATTAAATTTATATTTGAAATTAGAATTTGTAAATTAAAATTGATTAATTAATTTTACAAATTTAAGAAAATTATCAATTGTATGTACCTTGTACAGAGTCGGCGTCAGTCGTTTGTACTTTTTGGGTATTCCCAATAATCGATTGTTCCTCATCGTCTGTCTCTGATAGTAGTTCACGGTATACTGTAAAATGAAATGAAAATTTGGTTATTTCAAAGTGAATAATAAATTTTATTTTGCATTTTCGAAAATCAATTACCTTTGTCGACGGACTGTTCTTTATTTGTATTTAATATAGTTTCTTTTTTTGAATTGTGGCTACTACTGGCTTCACAATTACAAACATTCCTTTGAATTTTAACATTCACTTTTTGGATCACCTGACTTACAATTTCATTCTCTATTTTTTGCATTATTCCTTCTATATTATTAGTTATTTTACAATGTTCTATTAATTTTTCGATATATTTATGTTCCATCAACATATCTGTGATCTTCGTAGATGTTTTGTCAATGATTTCTTCTTGTATTTTATTATTATCTATGACTGCACCATCCGTAGGTTGTCCGATAACACTGTTTAGTAAAAAAGCAAATTGTAATTTATTAATTCAATTTATAAATATTATTTTAAAATTTGTATAAAATAAATTCCATTTTAACAATATTATACTAATATTTACCTTGTTAATAACAATTTCAATGCGTTATTATTCCTAGACATATTATAAATTTTCATAACCAATTTTTCAATGAAGTTATTACTTTTCTCATCTGATAGAAATTGCTCCATGGTAAATTTCGAATTGCTTCTACTAACGCAAGTGGATTTCGATGATGCTTTGGATGAAGTGTCATCATTTTTCTTCTCGTTTAGTAAAGTTTTTTGCACTTCCTCAATTGTCAATCCACGACATTGAGTTGGGTCTAAGTTATTTTCAGATTCTAAATTTGAAATAATATCTGATTTCAAATTTTCCGAATCATTTGTGTTATCAGTAATCTGTTTGTGATCTGGAACTTTACAATTGTCAATGTCTATTATATTTTCTGTTTCCATTAATTCTTGATTTTCAATTACATTTACAAATTTAGAATCATGATTATCAATTGTAATTTTTCGCTTTCCACTTTTTTCACCAGATTTTTCACTTGTTTGTGAAAATTCGCTTTGCTTTTTGCTGTCTATTTTTACTAATCCAACAATTGGATTCCGCAATTTAATCGGACTGTGAATATTCTTTTGAATTTGCGATGCCGGTATAGGTTCATCAGAATCGCTAGCACTGTCCTCAATTGTAGCGGGTGTTTTAAATGGAGTATCTAATTTTCTTTTCTTCTCGATGCAGACGGGATTAAAATTCATAGATCTTTTTGCTTTCGTGTTTGAAGATTCCTTTTGTTTCTCCTTGGGTGTTGAACAGGATGAAATGACAGGCTCAACTACTAAATATAATTGTAATTTGTTATTGAATATAAAAAATAGAATTAACAATTTAAAAATAGACAAATTTAATATTTCGAAATTATACTTACGATGAATCATTTTTCTTTTTTGTGAAATTGTGCCTAGAGATAATTTATTAACTTTTACAGATTTCGTTGGTGTATCCGAATCTGAACTATCAGTCATATTTTTAGGATTGGAATCTGATATCGCACATTTCAACTTTGTGTCTGTTACGTAAATCTTTTGCCTGTGTGGCATGTTAACTGAAACAGATCAAATACAGATTTAAAATTAAATTTTTGTAATTGTAAATTATAAATTCAGTTTTTAATTTAAGAAAAAAACATACTTTCTGATTCAATTGTTTTGAAGTGGATGCCAAAGAATTTGGCGATTAGCGATTTCCTCAATATTATGTTATATTGATTTTTGAAAGTTGTTTTTTGTATCTCTAAAATCTCGTTAAAAGAATCACTTGGTAATAATCTTAAAATTCTGTTTGGTATGTTAACATCTAAATTTGTTGCATCTCTTAAAAAAAACTTATTTATTACTTTTAACTTTTCGATTTCTTTATTTGTCAATTCTCCTTCTGATGATTTTCCTGCAACGAATCCTATATAATCTAATGTTCTAGCTGCTATTTGTTCTCCTAAATTAACAATTGGTATTAATTTCGGAGGAATTGCTTTTCTGATCATTTCCTCAAGTGTTTCATTTTGTACATCTGAAAAAGAAATGTCAATTAAGAATTACGAAAATTAAAATATAAATTATTAAAAAAACAAAAATAAATTTACCAATATCATTGCATTGCCTAATGAAATCTATAGTTTCTTGCATTGTTAGTATGCTTTCAAACTGTTTGCGCAATACATGATCGTTCGCAGATAATGAGATTGCTTTTACACGATTTTGAATCTCTTCCTAATTTTTTCAAAGCCATTAAAACTGTATATAATTCTTTATAATTAATGTGCCATTTAATTTCGTTGTTATTCCAAAAACCATAACATTTGTTAACCCCATCAGTGGCTCCCCAGCCTGTATCGGAGGCGTCAGTAAAAATGACATAATCAAAATATTCCATTTTAAAAGATTTATACCCATTAGGCAAATTATTAATCCACCACTTTAAGTCACTTTTAATATCATCGGAGATTAACATGTTATGTTTGTAAGAGCCGTTTGAATTCAATAAGGCTTTTAGTTTTTCTCTTTCCATAATTTTTGTGTATAACCAGCCGTATTTAATAGCAGGGCAAGCTGCAATTAATTTCCCTATTAACTTTGCCATGTTTAGGATTTTACAATATTTTAATTTCAAAAAAGATAAAATAAGTTGAGTTAGATTATTTTTCTTTAAGTCTGTTAATTTTAAAGTCAATTTTTCAGAATCTATCATAAAACCAAGGTATTTGCAAACTGTCATTGGGGTTAATTTTGATTTTTTATAATTAATAATAAATCCAAGTGTTTCAAACAATTCTGCAGATATTTCGACATGTTTTTAAAATTAAGTGGAGTTTACTTAAAATAGTCTGCATTTATACTCTGTATAAACTTTCTACCTCAGTGCCTTACACACTAAATGGAATCTTGTACCCTTTTACACATTGTAATACAAAATTATCAGATGTTAAATTTTCCCACTGTTCATAAAAATATTTTAGTCTCGCTGCTACATTTGTACCTACGTTCAATTGTTGTTCTTTTGAGCCGGTTTGCTTTTTTGCTGCTGATTTTTCCCGAACTGTCGTTTTTGATTCTTGTACCCTTTGAAAAACAGCTGTGGTCTCGCCTATCCTCCGAAATTCATATTGCCCGCCTTCATGTGGAACTGCTTTGTCCCCTGCGGGCGTCTCGAGTTTCCCGACGAATTTCTCGGTGGATAGGCTCTTGCTGTATTTCCACTTGGCAGAGAGTCTTTAAATAACTTATCGGCATCTTTGGTTTCTTTAATTTTTGTTGCTAAATCTTTACCGAACAATAATTTGTCGGTTTTTGCAATTTTCAATATATCTTGGAAAGACTTCGTGAAACGAGGAATAATAAAAGCTCTCCTCGTCTCAGTTTGTTGATATTGTACATCCGCTATTAGCTTCGCAGCATCCGCCAGTCTTTCAAGAAAAATTTCTTGGTCAATTCCCTCTTCTTCTGCAGAGTTGACCATTGTGATTGCTGCTCCTAGTGCTACTAGAGCCGAGCTTGCTAATCTTTGTGCATCATAACGATATCGGTCTCTTTTAACCGTTTTTTCATTTAATTTGGCTACAATCTGTTCATTCAAAATCGGTGCTGCCAATTGATCTGGGATCTCATATTTCCTCAATGCCTTTTCCCGATCCTCTTTTTCCATCCCATTAGACATATAAAATGCCCAATGTTTTAATAACCGAGAATGAATTTGTAGCTTTATTGCCTTAGACTCATTTGGGTCTTCACCCAAAACATTTTTTAGCGAGTCATTAAGTGGTGGTTCTTCTACCACTACCTCGACATTTTCGACTTTATTTCCTGGCTTATCATTATCTGTGGAAGTCTGTTCTTTTTCCAAATTTTGCTCAGATTCGATATTCTCTTCTTTGTCTGAAACGAAACAAAAACGATTTTCGTCAGACTCAATTTTTACAAGAGAGTTTGTTATGTGGCTGCGTGAACGATTGATAACCCAATACAATCTGAGTTTCTAAGAATGCTTTTCTCTGTGTACCCTACGTCACCCGAGAAAACACACGCGCTCCGACACTCGAAAAAACGCACGCGCTCCGCCTGTATACGTGAAATTCGATGCATCGCGTACAACAAAAGAAATTCTTTGTTCATACAGTTAGAGCATTATTTTAGTTATTGTTACAACTATGACTTTTTTAAACAATGCAATATTGAATAATTTCAAGCCGATCAAGAAATTTTAATTGTATTATGAAATCGCCAAGATTACTAACAGGAAATTTAATTTGGTGTCTTTAATCAGTCTCGATTCCCTTTATTCTCTGCATCATGCGTTTGACATGATGTGTTTGTCACAGCGAATACTGTGCGCCACAGAGATAAAAAAAAAACCGTAAAACAAACTCGTTTTGCAGTCATCTGCTTTGATTATAATTTGGTTGTAATGATAAGCTGAATATCTCTATTTTAAATAGTGCAAACAAAAAATTTGCCCGAAAAGGTGTCACAGCGAGTGCTGCACGCTACCCTAAAAACTCTGTAATCATGCGATTGACATGATGAATTTGTCGCAGCGAATGCTACGCGCCACAGAGAAAGAGATATTACAGTTGCTTTTGATTCCCTAATAACACTTTCTGTATATCACTTACTTGATAACTCTTCTTCACCTTCTGAAGAAAAAACGCTCTCTGGAGATTCAGACTCCAAACCATCTTCAGCTTCTTCCTCGTTCTCGTCCTGAAGAAGCATATTAATTTTCTTATTTAATTCCATTTTCTTTTTTAACAACACTTCATATTGTTCATTAAAATGCTTCCTTTTCGACATTATAATCAGAAACTTGTACAATTCAAAAGGTTCCACTAAAAATTTTCTTTGTTACACTTGTTTCACTGCGCGCACTCCGCACTGGACCGAAGTTTCTCCGGCGACAACGGAAGAACATATGAAGAAGGAGAAAGCGGAAAGGTCCGAGAGTGGCACCGGCGCCCCTCTACTTTTCTTTCTGTTTCTCTAAACAAATCCGTTGTTTCATCTGGCGAGCAGCTGAGGAATACTACATATATTAATATAATCTCTTCGAGCGAAGTATCGTATAATTAAGATCGAACTTCACTCCAAGGTAAGTTCGTTTGATCATTAATAAGTTATACTGTACATCTTTTAGTTGGATCATGTTACAATTGTTCCACACACCTAATCTTCAATTTGGACATAAGTGTATTTTACTGCGCATACCTACTCCGCATTTGTCCAGACTAAAATAAAATTATCTTTACAATTCAACAAAATAATTATTCACAATAATCATTATAGTTGAGGAAAAAAATGAGCAATACTTAAACCTTAGCTGCGATTACATTATATAAAATGATATAGATATGCATTTACAAACTATATATTATACTTTATAAAATGCTACGTATTTCCATGGATTTCAACGCATCGTCGAGTTGTTTGTCATAGAAATATTTTCATTAAAGCTTTTATTGTTAATTTTATTGTTGTTTAAGCAATGTAATATATACCTACGTATATTATAATATCTAACCGATTGTAAAGTTCGCATAATGTTTTTTCTCGATCGATCAGCCAAAATTATTTTTGCAACACACCTGCCATAGCACTATATAGTCTGCATATTTGAATCGGCGGCCGAAGAATTTGAGCGCTCATTTCTGGTGGCGCAAGTTTTTTTTTAAAAATACAATATCATTATATTGACTTTTTATTCAATCAAATATGCTTCACATTTTATTGCATTACTGAATTTGCAATTTTACATAAAAACGATAAATTATATTTGTCACAGACGCAGTGAGCTGAGCATCATCCATTGTGCAGTTATTTAGGCTTAAGGTCTGCTTTTCTCATAATTTTTTTTTACTACCTTTACTGCCATATTCTTTTCTTTATCCCATTCACATATAGGTATATCTCAGCGAGTTCTAGAAATCGAAGCTTACATTGAGACAATCTTTAAAAAAAAATAAAATAGAAAACAAAATCAAATCAATACATTTAAATTACTAACCGTTAAATTGAACCGGAAATGTACCTCCTACTTTGTAAAAAACAATCTCATACCCTTCTGAATTTTTTTCTCGAGAAAGCTTGCTACTATCTTCTTCTTCGTTAGCTGTGCATGCACTGTAAACTCGCTGTGTGTGACCCGTTTATTGCATAAGTCGACGTAAAGGAATAAACAATCTCTTATTACAGATTGAGTCCGTTGAAAATCCAATAAGCTGTTATACTTATGCAAGCTTTGAAATAACCTCTTGGTGGAACGAGCAAAAGGGGATTTCGCCGAGAATCCGAGATCACCGAACTTTGAAAAGGCAATCGATCGTCTTTTGTAAACAAGTATGTACATACATACTATACATATTTTCCTTTTTTTTTTTATTTGCGATCGTAAATGTATAGGCCATGCGGCAATTGTACATCTTTTAGTTGGATCATATTGCAATTGTTCATCCACTTGCTGCACATTTGTCCAGTCGAGAGTAAAATTATTCTTACAACAATTCAAAAAAATAACTATTCATAACAATCATTATAGTTGACGAAAAAAAAATTTACAAACTCTTATTTATATTTTTATTAGGTTTTTTGCCTTTACATGATTTTTAATTAAAAATTTTGAAAGACTACATAGTTTAAATAAAAAGAGTATGCACTATTTTATTGATTTTTTTATTCAGTGAAATATACTTCACATTATTACACTATAAAAATTAAAATCTTACGTATACAATGGTGTCATCGTTGAAAATAAACATTACTGTTTTAAAGAACACAAAGTAACTTTAGCATCATCCATATGTACTGTTAAATTATTTAATTGACAGGTTAATGATTGTAATTGTAATGTTATGTCTGATTCGTCAGAATTCATCGACAAGTTCTTCGTAGATTTACTTAAAGCAGCGAGCATATCACTGATTTTATAAAGTACGCTTGATAATCTAGCTAGTAAAGATTTTATGAAGAGTCTGTACTCTTCTTTTTTTCTACCGTCGCACATCACTTCCAATTGTTGGATTTCATGCAGATCCGTAAACGACACCTAGAAATTCGAAGCTTACATTAAAAAAATTATCTTACATAGAAAAATGAAAAACCAATGCAAATGAAAATATTTTAGATTACTAACCGATAAATTGCTTATCTTCGTGGCTACCTCTTCTATTAGGAAACTCTTAGTATTCGTAAATTTTGATCTGCAAGTAGGACAAGTATCCCCGATTTTGCTCTTGCATTTGACGCAAACGTGATGGCCGGCATTGCACAGAACGACATTTTCATCTACCTCTAAACATACTGGGCAGCATATGGTGTCTTCGGCTTCTTTAATTTTCTACAATCAATATTCGAAAGATTATCGACAATCCAGATTTATCATTACTATTTTTTTTTCCGAAGATTAGTTTGCGAAATCTTTTCTCGAAAAAAAAAATGCATCAAGTGGTGTTTGTACTCACTTCAATGCAGCGTTGCATTAAATCCAGCTTCTTCCTGTCGCTCATGATGATGCCGTTTCTGTATTAAAAACAACTTTGTGCAATTGTCGAATCGTCAGTGAGGAATAAGCGTCGAAACTTTTTTATACGCAAGGATCACTATTTAAGTTATATAAGATGCGAATACTGCATGAACCGGCGCAAGCCGATGACTGCGACTGCCGAATGCCGATGCCGCGAGTGTGCCGCACTGCCGCGTGCTCGAAAAACAAAGGACGATCGACGACGTCGATTATTGTAAACCAGTACTTATGTACTATACCTATACACAATTTTTTCTTATTTGTGGTCGTGAATTCGTGAATGAACATATTGGTTCTGCGGTACATATTTGTATGCATCATAATATACATCTGTATATATAAGCAATTTCTTGAAACGTGAAAGTTAATCATTAAAGATGTTTGTCTTTTCGCAAACACAGGTTTTTATACTGCAAATAATTAAAAAAAGGAAAGCATATGACTATATCTCTCTCCCTTACAAAATTATAAAACGCGAATATTTTACTTATCACGGAACGGAAGTGAATCATTATATCTAACGGGTTCGAATTATAGAAATTAAAAAAATTACAAGAAAAATGATAAAATTACTTTGCAATTTTTTTTAACGAAGTTCAAATTTATTTCGTATTAAAAAAAGACCCTTTTATTTATTTTTAATATGCTTTATAGCTTCGGACCTCGTATACATGCATTTACAAACTATATTTTATACGATGCTATATATTTCCATGAATTTCGCATCTCAAGTTGCTTGTTATAAAAATATCTTCATCAAAGCTTTTATAGTTAATTTTATTGTTATTTATTTAAGCGTTTTTAAAGTTTCAATGTTTTTCGCGGTCGATCAAGAAAACTAATTTTTTTCTATTATACAAAGCATGCTAATTTATCGACTCAGTTCTTAAAACTGCTTCATCAGATTAACAAAATTCCGACAATTTTGCAGCCCATGGACTCTTACATTTCAGTTTATCACTAACGTTTCGGACATAATTCATAATTACTCAATTTTTTTCGATAACAATATATTCGAAACAAATTGCTTTATACAAAAAAGTCATATTCTTGCTTTTAAATTTAATGATATATATTAAATAAATAAATAAATAAATAGTCTTATTTATCCGAATAATTATTATTAGCAGGTATACTATAATCGAATAATAATAAATAAATATCATATTGCTTAATTTTAGGTTCTATATTGAATAAGTCAATATTTTCCCGCATACATTTTTATTTTATTTATAAATGTGATAACATAACATTGCGCTTCTATTATAACATTGAAAATTAATCAAAATATTTTTAGTACTTCACCTCGTGCAAAATTAAATTTTGGTTCTCTGTATACATATATATAATTGTCTAGGCAACGATATATGTCTATAGATTTCATCTGCAATCTCACAAGTCGGCATAATTATATATCGCGAGAACCCGACAATTTGGATACTTTTGTAACAAATCAAAATACAGTCAAAGTATGGTAAAAAGTAAATTTTAACTCACATTAAAAAAATTCTGTTACATAATTGTATTTACAATATCTTAATAGTAATACAAATGACCGTATACAACATTTTACGGAAAATCTTACAAATCCTTTATAATATAGTATAGTAGTACATATACATTGCTACGAATAATTAGTTTAAAAATACGTAAAAATCTTGATATATATTTTTTATACTGTAAATGATTAATTGAGTTCTTAAGAAACAACTAGTTTTTGAAAATCCATTACAAATTATATCCCAATATATCTAAATTATATCTAATGGCTTTTAAACATTAAAATATAAAATTATACTTGGTGGCTTTCATTTTTCAAGTCTGTTTTTGACAGAGCCGACTCTTCTAAAAAGCAGATGGTCACGGCTTCAGTTGCATCTTTAAAAATAATCATAAAAACAGCCGTTATAATAAATGAAATCAACAAAATTTCAATGAGTGGCACGAATATGATAATGAAATGAGTAATATTGTCTGTGTTGTCCATGTCACTATACTGTTTTTTAAAATACATCAAACTAAAACATGTCGTTATCATTGGAATATACAAATGTCCATAGATTGATGACCATAGGCTTAACTGCAACAATCAATAACGCATTAATAAATTAAGAAGCATTGGTTATTAAAGTATATAGTTTAAATAATAAACATGAAATTTACCATGTTCATTAAGATGTATTTCAAGGGATTCAGCAGAATGAGATAAATACCATCCTTCATCGATTGACACAAGGATGTGCCATTCGAGATACACATAATCGATGCATTCTCTGTTATACTGAATATTGCGATCCCTTCAGCAAAAAGTATGCTCAGTCGGAACTTTTCCAATTTGTCCATGACTCTTTTTGAATTGTTCGAGAAAAACGTAACAAGAAATGGGAAAATCACGAAGATTGACGACGAGAAAGCGACGGTTCCCAAGTGATACCTGCAGTTGAAACAGAAAACTAATTAACAAAACCCAAGCATTCGCAATTTCGATTTAATAAGATATAAATTTTCCGAATTCACATATATGTGCAAATCCAGGAAATATCGGAAGCAACTCTTCCCAAAAATTTGCAAAAAATTTTTTTTGAAGGTATACCTATACCAGACCTGTTTGTTCACGTTCTTTTTTAGGTAATTCTGAAAGAGAAAAAATTCATGTACATGGCCGATCGGCTGGTATATACTTTTTTCCGGAGCGAAAACGACTCGAAAAACGAGAAATAATTAACAATAAAAGAATTAAGAGATTTTTTTTTCTCTAAAACTGTGGACTTTTATACAAATTTCATAAAAATAAAAATATCTTAAAATTTATCAAACATTATTCCTCAGTTTTTTTAGATTTTTAAGGATGTTTTTCGAAATTTCGATGTTTTTCAATTTTCGAAAGATCAAAAATTGTATCGGATCCGAAAAAATTTCAGAGCATTCCTTGGCGAATTTTAAGACATATTTGTTCGAATAAAATTCTTATAAAAGTTCGTAGTTCTAAAGAAAAAATCTATGAATTCTTTTTTTCTTAATTATTTCTCGTTTTTTCGAGTGGTTTTTGCTCCGGATAAAGTATACCGTAAAATCGGCCATTTACGCGAGCTTTTTCTCTTTGAGAATGACCGAAGGAACGAGAAAAGACAGGTCTGGTAGGTGTGCCTTCAAGAAAATTTTTTGTAACTTTTCCGTCCGAGTTGTTTCCGAAATCGGGTGGATTTTCAGATAATATATATATATATACCTTATAACAGTGGTGCAGCAATGCAGGCCGGCTGTCTTTGAAATGTTCTTTTTGTCGGGGGGTCCTGTACCAGATGTGCAAAAAGTCCGTGACACAACATACGTCTGAAAGCTCGGACGAATAAAATGATCCAGCAAGCGGACAGTATGAAAATCGGCAGCAAAAAGCTGACGTAAGGCGCTGAATTTTCGACAATTGTCTTTCTCGAGTCAAAGTCGCCGGTGAAGACTACGCTCAAGTTGAGTAAATAAATGATGGCTCCGCCGGTGAAGACAACGACTCCCAACTGCACGGCCATCTCCAGAATTACAATCATAAACGCCGACGGAAAGTAAAACGCAGCTCTGAAACAGCACGACGTATCTGAGCATATCCTGCGGAAATTTTTGAAACAACTCGGACGGAAAAGTTGCAAAAAATTTTCTTGAAGGCACACTTGTCAGACCGGTTTTTTTTCTCGTTCCTGAGGTCATTCTGAAAGAGAAAAAGCTCGCGTACTTATGGCCGATCGTCGATTTCCGATTTTCGAAAAATGAAAAATTGTATCGGATCAATTTGAAAAAAAATATCAAAGCGATCCTTGATGGATTTTAAGACATTTTAGTTCTACTGAAATATTTTTAATAGTTTTTGCGAAAAAAAATCTATAAATTCTTTGTTTGTTAATTATTTCTCGTTTTTCCATCGGCCATGTACGCGTGTCTTGTTCTCTTTCAGAATGACCTAAAAGACCGAGGAAAAACAGGTCTGGTACAGGTGTGCCTTCAAGAAAATTATTTCCGACTTTTCCGTCCGAGTTTTTTCCGAAATTTCCAGGATAATACTCATGTATATTCTATAGCATTATAAACGCCGCAAACGCAATGACTCATTGCGTCTAAAAACAAAATCTTACTTGCAAGCGTTCTGCAAAACTTTGCAACCTGGTTCCGATCCAATTTTACAGAAAGCGTATATCGCGACAGCGTAGACCAGCCACGTGCAGATCGTTAACAGGATACTTGAGATCCACGACGATTCCAAATGGTAATAAGTGTAAATCGATAAGTGGCAGCAAGTGGCGAAATACAAAAAGAGCACCATGGACTTCGTGTTCCAATGCATCGCATAGAAGAACAGCGCTATCAGCAGCATAGACAGGCAAACGAAGCCGATAACTGCACCCCTGCGAATTGCAAAGTTTTCAAAGTATAGTGAAAATGCACAATGCATTCATTTCGTTTGTAGTTGTATAATACGGTACTTTCACTGAGAATCCGGGTGTAGGAAAAATTGCTACAGGTGTAGGAAAAATTACTATATTAATAGTAACGATTGGATATACTCAATTAAGGGGTTATGACAGTGTTAAAACCTGAAAAAAAAAGAAAAATTATTAGTGCTGTAAAAAATTAATATATATAGGTGCTCTAAAAACTAAATTTTTCCTTTCAAATATAAGTATTATACATCACTTTTATGCATTAAAAATATGCATTAAGTGAGTATAACATTTAACAACAATTAAAGGTATTTACTTACCAAAAATCATAATTTTCATCACTTTTGTTTGCTTGCCGCATGTTTCTGATGGAACCGTACCATCAATCCTGATGAATCAAAGTGCCAAATCTTCATTATGAGTCTGGTCTCAGACTAAGTGGAACAGATTCCTGAAAAACACAAAATTAATATAATTAATTCAACATATATTGACAATATTAGTAATTATAGTGAATGTTACATATGTAAACATACGTAACATTCACTTTGAACTTACCTTTGCCAATTCTGCTCCACTCAGTTTGTGACCATACTCATAAGCAAGGTTTTCCACTTTGGTTCATCAGGATTGATGGTACGGTTCCTTCAAAAAGCTGCGGCAAGTATACAAGAAGCATGAAAAAACTAAATATGAGTAAAAGGCATTTAAAGTTTATAATGTAAATCATACAAATGAACTCAACTATACTTACAGAAACTATCCGGCATACCTTGATTTGCTTTTGGTTCTCAAATATACATACAATAAAGTATATTTGGTGGTACGCGCACATCATGCTGTGTGATAATAGTATTTAAAAGCTGAAAATAAAAAAAATATTATCGTTACTTATTCACAATCAAGTTATGCTTATGAATTACAATTACATGCAATACTTACCATTATTAAATACACTTCAAGTTGTTGAAAAGCATACAAAATAATACTCCAGACAGTCAACATAAGCTTCCATCTTCCTGGCTTGCACCCGTATACCTAAAAGCAAAAAATAAACCAACAAAGAAAAAGCTCATGGACACATTTATTACTAAACAGTTTGCAATACTTATCTGAATAATTTTTGTACTCTGCAGAAGCTCTTGAACTTTTACAACACCACTGAGGTTATAAGCACTGTTACAGCAGCTAGCAGACTAACTGCACTGATCTAGTGTCTTGTTGAAAAACAGCTGTTTGGCTGCTTTCTGCTGCTTTACAGAAAATTCTACTATACCGATCAAACAGAAATCTTCATTCTCGACCGGACGCTGTGAGGTACAACTTATTCGAGTGGCAAATTCAAATTTGTTGAATGCCTTTACTTTAACACATTGAGTTTAGTAACATAAAATCACACATAGAAAAATTAATTTTACGGATTTTATTTATTTTACGGAAATAAATTAATAACTCTTGAGAAAAAAAAACGGTTTGTAAAACGGTTTTTAAGTCATATTTTCAGTAAGATTTCTCATGAAATCTCTCTGTAAAAAGTGTGTTAGAACAATCCTTTCCACAAGTTTGGCCTAATTAAAATATTTAAAAATCACGATTTTTCAAAAATTTACTTGAAACAGATTTATCAGTTTTTTGTTGATATCTTCGAGGCAAATTTTTTTAGCAAAAAACGGCTTTCAGGACCATATTCTACAGACTATTAACTATTAAAAAGTGAATAAAAAAAAAATGGGATATTTTCAAAATTTTAACACTGTCATAACCCCTTAATCGCATATTTTACTATTTTCATATAGTAAAAAATTGCTATTCAAATAAAAATTTTTACTTTTCAAATAGCAGTTTTTGCTATACAAAATAGTAAAATATGCGATTGAGTATATCCAATCGTTACTATTATAAATAGTAATTTTTCCTACACCCGGTTTCTCAGTGTTGTAAACGAAAATTTAGAGTTTACCTCCCGTAGGCCATTGCCTCGACTATCTTGTATCTGGCGATCAAGTCCTGAATCTCAGCGGTCAACTCATCGGGGAGACCGTGGCCTTCCAGAAAACCTATATATATACCGTAGATTCGAGTCAGTGATCGATTATTTTTGTTTGCACTTGTGTCGAATTCAATTTAAAAAATGCACTTTTTTTGGTCTATATAGAATTCGAAAAAAAATTCTTTAAGCAAGAGCTTTCG
>JACCIB010001282.1:0-41924 GCA_018906965.1 Philotrypesis tridentata
CATGCAGGCACTTACTTGGGATATCGCGGTCGATTGAGGATCAGGTGAGTTAGTTGTGGGTTGCCTAGGGGCTATGTACCTTCGCAAGTCACTCACGTGCACCTTGGCAACTTTACGGCTTTTACCTTCGAGAGGTTCCAAAATATAGACAACGGGGGATTTCTTTTGGGTTATGGTAAAGGGGCCGTCGTATTTCGGGGCGAGTTTAGCGGAGAACTTCTCATTGCCCTTTGACAGGGGATGAGACTTCCTCATTACTAGGTCTCCTACCTGAAATTCTACTACTTTTCTCCCTTTATTGTACGTTTACCTTGTTTGTCCCGTTCGTCATCGATGTATCTGGCTACCAAGTCTCGTAAAGCGTCTAGTCTTTCATTCTGTCCTCCCACACGGCCGGGTCCAATCTTATCTTTTTCGAGCCCCCCTCCCATTCTGCCCTTAGGCTTTTCACCGGTGTCGGGTGTCGGCCGTAGTTTAGGAATGCGGGTGAGGTCTTCAAGGTAGATTGTCTGGGCTGTGTTGATCGCGTGTCTTAGTTCGTGTAGATGTTTGTCCCAATGGCTATGGTTTGTAGCGTAGGACGAGATCATTGTCTTAAGTGTGCGGTTGCTTCTCTCCACCGGGTTGCCTGCGGATGATAAGGTGGAGTCGTTACGTGCTTCACCCCATACTGCTCCAATGTCTCTGCTAAGTGTTTATTGATGAATTCTGTTCCGTTATCGGTTAGCAAATACTCTGGTGTTTCCCATCTGAACAAAATTAATTCCTCGAATGCTCTGGCTATGGTTTTCCCAGTGGCCTGGCGTAACGGGTAGACTTCTATCCAGCGTGAGAAAAGATCTTGGAAGACTACCAAGTACTTGTTCTGGCTGGAGCTTTTGGGGAATTCCATCACGTCAGCTGCTACCACTGCCCACGGTCTCTCTACCAACCGTTTACCAATTAGTCCTTGAGGAGCTTGTTGTGAGATTTTGTAAGCCTGGCAAGTCTGGCAGCTTTTGATGAATTTGCACACGTCTTGAAATAATCCGGGCCAAAAATATTCTCTAGCGATTCTGTCGTATGTCTTCTCTATGCCTAGATGTCCTGCGGATATTTCCGCGTGTGCGGTAGTTAACACCCGCTCCCGCAATTCTTCTGGTACGACCAACTTCCAGCCTTCATCTGGGTGCGTGATCGGATCGAGCATTGGGTCTTCTTTGTGTCGATACAGCTTATCGTTCTCGACGCGCCACTCTGGGTAATGCGAAGGATTCTGTTCGACTTCGTTCTTCCGTCTTATGTACCATTTGTCTTCTATAGTCGTTGTGGCCGCTACTTCTGGCTCGATCATTCTGGATAAGGCGTCGGGGACGACATGATTCGTGCCGCTTCGATGGACTATATCGAAGTCCCATTGCTGGATCTCGATTGACCATCTAGCTAGTCGTCCTTTCGGCTCTTTAAGAGACCTGAGCCAGCGTAGTGCGCTATGGTCGGTGATCACTGTGAAATGGTATCCTTCTACGTAAGGTCGCAGTTTTTGGATCGACCAGATGAGTGCGAGGCATTCTTTCTCGGTGGTCGTGTAGTTTGTTTCAGGAGCTGTTAAAACTCGACTGATATAAACTATAGGATGCTCTCCGTCGTCGAACTCTTGTGTGAGAACGGCTCCAACTGCGTAATTGCTCGCATCGCATTGGATCGTAAAAGGTCTCGAAAAATCTGGTCTGGCTAAAACTGGCGCATTCGTCAAGGATATCTTCAACTTCTCGAAGGCTTCTTGCTGTTCGTCTCCCCATTTCCAGTTCTTCTGGTCTCGAAGGAGACGAGTAAGAGGCACTTTTATTTCTGACTCATTTTCTAGGAATCTCGAGTACCACCCGAACATTCCTAGCACTCTACGTAACTCTGTCAAGTCTCTTGGAGCTGGGCACCTCAAGATCGGTTCCACTTTGGCGGGGTCAGTTCTTAGTCCGTCTCTATCCAGGATGAATCCTAGGTATCTTATTTCTCTCACACAAAACTCGCATTTCTTCGGGTTGATACTTAATCCAGCTGAGGTTAGTTTTGTGAGTACATGTCTGACTCGGTGTTTATGTTCATCGAGCGTGTCGGTTGCAATGACGATGTCGTCGAGGTAGCCAAAGACGTTCGGAGAGTCCTCAGGACCGAATAAAACGTCAACGAGCCTCTGCAGAGTACTGGGAGCGTTGCATAACCCAAATGGCATGCGTTTGAACTGCCACAACCCATATCCGGGCACGGCGAAAGCAGTGTACTTCTTACTACTTTCTTCCATTTTCACTTGGAAGTATGCCTGCTTCAAATCTATTTTACTTAGGTATCTGGCGGCTCGTAATCGGTCTAAGATCATGTCCATCTGTGGTAAGGGATAACTGTCTTTCTTGGTTACTTTATTCAATTCTATGTAGTTCACGCAAAACCTTTCAGTACCGTCTGGCTTTGGTACTAACAGTGGTTGACTGCAATAGTCACTGGCTGATCTCTCGATTATCCCTAAACGCCTCAATTCGATTGCTGCCTTTTGAATTTCCTCAATTTTCCGAGGTGATCTCCTTCTTGCTTTGCATCTTATGGGTGTGGGGTCAGTGACGAGAATGTGATGTTCTGTTAGGTCGGTGTAACCTAATTCTCCACCGGAATTTTCTGGTAAGATACCGGCGACCAGCTGCTCGATTTCCTGTCTTTCCTCGTCGCTGAGTTCGGATATACCGGCGCTCTCGGCGATAATGACCGACGGGGATCTGGCTGTTGGTCTGTCGAATTCTCTCCATTTTCCTTCATTAGCTCGCCACCATCCTTTGTAGCTTGAGTCAATTTTGAATGTGTCGCAGAAGTCTTTGCCCAATATCATTTCATGTCTAACATCCTTGACAGCTCTGGCATTCAGAGTTTCGCTTATTCCATCTAGCTCTAAATGAATAGGCAAAAATCCTAGGACTGGATTCAGTCCGCCAGTGACTGTCTGGATTGTAGTCGTGCAGGGTTTTAGTCTCTTTTTGTACTTCTCAGCTATTCCCGAGCCTACTAAAGAAATTGTAGCCCCTGGGTCAAACAGTGCTCTATATTCTTGTCCTCCTAAATCGACTCTTATATATTCTCTATTGTCTATTGTGGCTCCAGCAATAGGCATTTCTGACTCTTGTGATTCCTGGTCGACTCCAGCTTCCACTATCGGTGCAGAAGTTCTGACGTCTGGCAGTGTATCATTAATGAGCGCCTCCACCGCAGCCTCAATCTTCCTCAATCTAGTATAATCTGTCTCTTCCATCAGATCGGTAATCTTGGTACGGATTATCCTCTCTTGGTTGTCTTCCAGCAACTCTTTCGCTTCGATAAGGTGCACCTCATCTTCGCTGGAGCTGCCGTCTTCGTCTTCTTCTTCCGATCGGATTTCCACGTTCGCAGTTTCTTCGATTTCCATGTCGCTTTGTCTGGCCGTAACTCTGGTCTCGCCGAAGTCCAAGGCTTGTACTAGTTTTCTGACCGTTTCCTTGTCCTTAATGTCTACCTTGGGTAAAGTTGACGTTATGGTCGGCTCCGGTCTGAGATCTATTTGCGCCTCGGTCCGCATAAGCTTTTCGGCTTTCCTGAATTCTGCCATCTCTTTTATCTTCTCCAGGCTCTCTTTTGAGAATTCTTCGATGTCTTCTAGTCCACGACCACGAATCATTTCCTTCTCTACTCGAAAGCCTCGCTTCTTGTATAGCTGGATTTCTCGTTCTAGCTACGTGTCTTCGTCGCTACTCTCCATTGGCGCAGCCGGCGTCCCGTCTGGCTTAGATTCCGCGTCTCTGACCGTATTTGCTTGAGCGTGATTTCCTTTTTTATCTTCTTTTGTCTCTTCTTTCTTCGTAATAGAGTCTGACCATGGTTTGACCCAGGCATCTCCTCTTTTCACGTTTGCCTCTTTACTCTTTTGTCTCTGCTTCGTAAGTGCTTTTTCCTGACTGTGGCCAGCCTGGCCGTTGGTGACGATTCTGGCTGCTACTGTCTGGTTTTGCACTTTCTCTAGTGGCTGTACGCCACTCTCTCCCCCTCCCAAAATTGACATACCCGTGGAAAGATTACGGGTATGTGAGTCAATTTTGCAGGTTACAACTGGGGCCACGGTGTGAAGACGGAGGTCGGCTGCCCCGTTGCCGCCTCCGTTTGTCCATTTCCCAGAAGCTTTCTGACGTGGACGCAGTTGGGACAGTCTCGAAGCGTTGCCCCCTTTTGCCCGCAGATCTGACATGATTGCTCTGGCAATATTTGTGGTTGCAACTGCTGTAACAGTTCTCTGGCCTTGACACAGTTTTTACAGTTTTTAAATGGTGCTCCAATCTGACCGCATACCTGACATCTGCCTGCCGGTTTCAACGGGTATTTGCACGCGTTTCTTCTATGTCCGTATTGTTTGCAATTGTAGCATTGTGTTTTCGGACATTCTGCTGCTCTATGCCCGACCGTTTCGCAAACATGACAAGGTCCATAATACTGGGTCTGTTGTTGCGATTGGTTTGTTTGTTGGCTTAGCGCTGGCGTGAAATTTTGTTGTACAGGTTGTTGTGGTATAGGTAGCTGAGCATGTGTCGCAGGAATTTGTTGAGTTGTTGCACACACTTCTTGTGTCTTAACTGGTGTTTCTGTCTTTGCTTCCTCTATTGTTGCTGGTTTTTTCTTTTTGTTTTTCTTTTTCTTTGTCTTGGTTGGTTCTTCTATGGTTTCCGCTATTTCTTCTGTTCCGGCAACTTTTGGTTTTGGAGCGGTTGACCATGCTGCTGCTGGGAATTTTGATTTTTCTGCTGGTGGTGGCGGAGCGTACCTGGCATCATGTTCGAGTTCGTATTCTAGCTCTTTGCAGTACTTCTTTACGTCGTGGAAAGTTTTGATCTTCTTATCTTTGAGGGCTTTTCTATAAACTGGTCGCAATCTGTCGATGAGTAGGGCGATCTGTTTCTTGACTGGCATTGGTTTTTGTAGATGATCGGCTATGTGTCTGAAGTTCAGAATATAAGTCGATATCTTTTCTCCGTTGCCTTGCGTGCGTCGAAGCAGTTCATCCATTACGTCATTGGTGTTTGCGGAAGTATAGAATTGTTCTTTAAATGCGGTTAAGAAGTCTTTCCATGACTGTATATCTGTCTTTTCGGTTTGATACCACATTTGTGCTCTTCCAGTCAAGGTGTAAGGTACCAGTTTCAACATAGCCTTGCTGCGAATATCTAGGCTGTCCTTGATGCCTTCTAATTTTCTTCCATAGTCTTCTGGGTCTTCCTTCGACGAGCCTGAATATTCAATCTTTAGGTTTCTGATCAATTGTAAATGACTGAGATGATTTTTTGCGTTTATACTGTTGTGACTTCTGTCTAGTCGTCTGTTAGCTCTCTGTCTGTGAGATTGTGGAACATCACTATCTGACGAGATACTGTCTGACGAGCTGTCCGATGATTCTTCCGACGAGCTGCTGAATTTTGGCGGTGGTCGTGACTTCTTGTGTTTTTGTGACGTTTTTGATTTGGATGGTTTTATCTTGCTAATTCTTGTAATAGTTGTACTGTTCGTGTCTGTTTCTGTTGTTGTAATCTGTAACTCGTGGATTGTTTTTTCTAATTTTCGTCTTTGCGTTTCGACTGCTTCTTCATTATCCGATTTTTCGCTTTGACTCGTGGTTACGCTTAGCCTCTCTTCCGTGGATATGGTTTTTTTCTTCGTTCCTGTTGGATTTGTTAATTCTTCTATTTCTGGCAGATTTTTAGCGAACGAGCTGTCCACAGGAATATGCTTTTTCCTTGGCGATGAGTGTAATAGTGTTGATGTGTGCTGACTTACGAACCATTTGTTACTTTGCAGCGATTTATCTGCTGAGTCTGTGAGTAACTGCTTGACATGTTCTGAGTATTGTATACTCGTTGATGCGTTTGGTTGTACATACTGTTGTTGTGGTACAACTGGTTGTAGTTGAGTAAGTAATTGCACTACCTCTGATTTTTCTGTTCCATGGTTTTCCTCGTTCAATTGTCTGAGCCTTGGGATCGTTGGTTTGCCGTCCCATGGATACGATGGTGCATCTAACTTTGTTTCCAATAGCACTCTTGCTCGTAATATAGACCAAGCCTCCTAGCTCAAAAACACGTCATTTTTGGTCACGACACCTCTGGTAAAAACGGGCACCGCTATTTGAAAGATAAAAATGCGTAGATGACGCCTATATAAATTTCGAAAACGAAATATTTCCGGAAATTGACCAAACAACGGAAAAAAGGTACGAGTTTTCGGTAATTTCCTTATAAGTCGAAAAGTAAGGGAGTAACGTAAAATATAGAAGAGAGCCCATTTGTAGCTCTTAAAATTATGAACAAAATGACGTATCAAACGTTTCGATCAAATCAATAGAAGCGGAGATAGACGGTGCGGAAAAGCTTGTATATCTATATATATAGCGGCGAGAGGAGAGTTATATATATAGATATACAAGCTTTTCCGCACCGTCTATCTCCGCTTCTATTGATTCGATCGAGGCGTTTGATACGTCATTTTGTTCATAATTTTAAGAGCTACAAATGGGCTCTCTTCTATATTTTACGTTACTCCCTTACTTTTCGACTTATAAGGAAATTACCGAAAACTCGTACCTTTTTTCCGTTGTTTGGTCAATTTCCGGAAATATTTCGTTTTCGAAATTTATATAGGCGTCATCTACGCATTTTTATCTTTCAAATAGCGGTGCCCGTATTTACCAGAGGTGTCGTGACCACTGCACATGCTAGGAGGCTTGGGCTAATAAGCGATCCTGTAATACACCTCTTGTTCCGTTTGTCTCTGCTTGAATGTCTTCTAATGCGTTTTGAATCTCTTTCTGATCCAGTTTAATTACTTCTCTTACTATAGCTCTAACCTCCCTGTGTTTTCTAAGTTTCTCCATTATTTCTTGGTGGCCGGCGTTGGACATCTTGGAATTTCTGGCTGATATTCAATTCTGACGCGATTTGATTTTTATTACTGGTTTTTCAAAAAAAAATCTTGTTTGTTCTGATTTAATAGTACGAACAATAATTCTCTGATCTTCCTGTAATTGTAAAATCTAGCGTCTGATTGTCTACTGTCAAGAAATTTTCCTATCTGTCTCATGTAGTGAAATTTATAAAATAATTTTCGACGTACTACCGTTAACCGTCTATAGAAATATGAGGGTATTGTTAGTTATAAGGGTGGTATATATAGTATTGGAGGGAATTATAAATAATTATTATTAATTATTGTTGGCATGCAAAATATTGGGACGTTGTCTCTGGCCAGCATAAATTCAATTTCGTTGAGCGGGTGTTGCACGTGTTGGAATTGTAGAGAAAAAAAATTTTCGATTTTTTTCGGAAATGGTCGTATATATTGGGTGGCACTCGCGGAATTTGTTTAATTCTGTCGGTTGTTGAAATTGACTACACGTACGGCTTGGCCGTATTGCAAGCGATTTTTTCTGACTGTTGACGAGAAAAAAAAATTTTTCGGAAATGCTCCTATATCGTTGACAGTTCACTGAGATAAAAAGAAAAAAAAATTTTCTTGGAATTTTCCACTGCACTGCCTCGTTTTCGAAATTAAATTTTTATTCTTCTCCGGCTTACTATCTCCGCCGTTTTCATTTACTCGCGTCACGTTTTTCAATATGGCCGCCTTAGCTGACCGCGTGGCACAAAATGGCCAAGTCTCGCGTGTTTCGTTTTTCACTTTTCCCCGATCCTTTTTCGCCGCACGTTGGGCGTCAATGTGACGTTGTGGTTTTTATTGCTCTCTCGGGGAGGCTGTCGAGAGCTCCACAACGTGATCGCGCCCTGTTATCGGGCTGCCGGATGAACCGTATTTTAATTATTAATTGTTGGACGCCCGGTTCACCAACCGCTTTGCCGGCTGCTCAGCGGTGCACAAACTTATATCTCGCGGCCGCGAATTTTTGGGAAGAAGGATAGGCGGGGGCTCGTTAAATAAAAACACGCACAGTATTAAAGTGGACGGCCTGGCATTTATTGAATAAATAAGGGAATGTGAAAGGGCTCGCGTGCGGGAGGCACGCTCTGGCGGCAAATCCGGCCGACGCGGGGACGCGCACTTTGAAATAATAAGTATCTACCTGGCTGTAAAAATACGATGACTGCTCGTCCTCTCGTCCGGATGATGTCTCGTTCCCTGAAATGTCGCGAGGCGCAGAATTTCTTCGCGGAGCGAACCTCGACAGTTTAGAATTGCTGGAGGTTAAGTCGTGGAGAATGCGGAGGGAAATTGTGGTCCTGGAGTGCGTCCGATTTTGCCTGCGGCTCACTGGATACTACTCGTTCTACCTGTTGCGCGGCCGTTGCGACCGCGGCGTCTCTCTCTGTCTCTTTCTCGCGCATATATTTTCTGGCTGTCCTTTCTTACTCACGCGATATCACGTGATAGCCTGATATAGCACATTTCTGTCCTAGCGCCCTCTTACTAATAAATATCCTCGCGCGCGAAATTCGAATTCGTTAGTTGGCTCTGTCTGGCTGTCGTCGCATTCAATCATTCATTTTCCGCCTGAATTTCCTCTTACAATTTTTCTCTATAATATTTCGCTCGCGTACCACTGTGGATCGAGCCGCAGCCCTCCACTTGTCGCCAATAACGTTCGAAACTCGTCGCGTGCCTCCACTCTCTACGCTTACATTATATTCTCCGTCTCTGTCTATCTCGCTCTCGCTCGCTCTCATTCTCTCTCATTCTCTCTACCGTGCTCGCCAACATGGCGGCGGTCGCTCGCGCGCGTACGCCTCGTGGCTTTGCTCGCCGTGCTGCGCTCTCAGCCGTCGCCGCTATCTTCGTTCTCTCTCGCTCTCGCGCGGCTTCCCTCTCTCTGCCGCTCTCTCGCTGTGGCGCGCGTGGTGCTTCTCTCTCTCTCTCTGTCTCGTGCGGCGCCGCACATGCTTCGCGCTGAGCGTGGCTTCTGCTCAGCTGTTCGTGGCGCTGCTCTGCTCTGCTGCTCCGGCCGTGTCTTCTCTCTCTCTCTCTCTCTCGCTCTCATCTCTGCCCTGCTTTCCTGTAAACACCACCGGGTCTTAGCGTATGCTTTTTCATTAGCACGGCTCCGGTGGTGTCCAGGCGAGCTGGGGCTGACGGCTGACCGTCACACATGTGATAAACAGAAGTAGTAGCACTACCATTAAGTGTCAAATTGAAGGTTAGAAAAAATAATCCAGATGAGCTGATGGAAAGGAAGCAGACAACACTAATCAGCTGTTGAGCTTGCTCTCTCTCTCTCTCTCTCTCTCTCACTCTCTGACCTATATCCATTCCAGCTACAGACTGCTTACAAAGCTGATGCTGTTATGTGTTTTTTTGTTTCAAATCGAAAATTGTTTGATTTTAAAATTAAAAAAAAATGAAACAAAAAATTAAAAAAAAGAAAAACAAAATTGTAAAAATGTTTTCAGTGTTTGTGATATGAATTATGTTTAATGTTTAATTGTGAGGTTGTGTATGGTGTGAGTATTTTTGTGTAATGTTTAGAAAGCTCCAGCTTTGTAAGAGTCGTCATCCTGATGACTTCTCTTCCTTCTGGCTCGACGTGCCTCTAGTGTGGACTCCAATTCTCTTCTGTCTGACAAGAGAAGCCGCTCTTTATCCTGAGTCTTGGCCCAGTTCGTTGCAGAGGATCCTGGTTTGACGCTAAATTTCCTCATAATTTGAAGCATTCCTGCTTTGCCTTCATTGAAGCAAGTGACTGCAATGTAGACACCAATTTCAAGGACTGTGAGACCACTGAAACTATGCTTGGGGATGAGCTTCCAAACAGATTGGTTAAAACTTTCATTACTGTTTTGCGTGAAGCCTCCACTTCCATCTTGCCAGAGCTTCCTTCGTGATTAGCAGAACATTTTTCTTGGTGAGCTTCATACCATTCCTTGTACTGAATTGTATCCTCTTCTGGGTGTTTTTCGTAAGCTAGGCAAAATGATTGCTTTGGAGCAACATCAACCACCTTTCCGTTGGCATGGCGTATCAATGTTGAAACGCCTTGAAGGGGAGAATGTCCTCGTTTCCTCCAACTACCATCGCCTGATACAGTTTGCCGATCATCCTCTTGATTTTCCCCACTGCAATCTTCCTGCATAGCTGCTTTCATCGACTCCTTTGCTATACTTTGGCTTGCTTCTTTCAAGTCCTGATTAATTTTGTCAAAATTACTGTGAACAGTTGGAGTAGGAAAATCCATTACTCCACATAAAGTGCTCAAACCAGTTTGTACATGACCAAGAATTCTCATGGCTAGAACTGCACGTCTGTTCACTTCATATGCGTTACTCTGTTTTCCAATTTTTCTGCTAGATTCAATGAAAGCAACTGCATTACACGAAGTACAGGTGATGGCTAACTTGCTACCAAGACCTCGTACATCAATTTCATCAAATTTAACACATCCACCACAAGCTTTACAAGCCAGAAATTGCTGTAATGCAGGCAGAAGCAAAGAAACATCAAATATCCTGTTTTGAATAACACTAGGTTCTAAATAATTAGATTTTAATTTTTGTCTAGACCTAGACACAGGAATTTCTGACTGTATAAATGATGCTGAAGTACCTGATGAAGCTTGCACAGCAGATCTTGGACTCCATGCCCTGGATGACGAAGGAACTGTATCAGGCGTAGGTGCTGAAGTGATTGCTGTTGCTCGTTCTGGTTGTTGTAAAGATATTGATGTCGATGCTGATGCTGGAACTCTCTTTCTTGAGTGTGGACTCATCTTGATCACAAATTTTTTACTTGTGAACTATACTTCTTAACCACAAATGCTATCAATATTATAAAATTAATTATTTAATACTATTGAGCAATGCAGAATAAATTATAAGGTCTCAAAATTCAAAGCAAGTGTTATTGCTCATGAATCCTGAACTGTATGGTAAAACAGGTATCTAGACGAATAACCTTTCCGAAAGAATATCGCACAGCCCAGTCGATAAGCGCCAAATTCAAAATTCGTTACTTTCATAACTTTATTTCTTAGCGGATATTTGTGTCTAATTGGTTTCTTACAAAGGATAATATATAATAACATGTTTTTTTTATAAATTTTCAGTTTAAATAAACAAAAAAGCGCAAATATGAGAATGAGCAACTTTGCAAATTTCTAATATTGCATAATTTTGCTCATTTTATTCATATCTTTTAACGAATTTTTAATGCATAATAAATATTTTTATTGTATTTTACATACAAATATCATAAATATATCATATATGAGAAGTGATAAAAGCGCTAAAAATAATCATGTTCAGTTACAGCACTGACAAATAAAAACGCGGAAATTACGGTTTTTTTAAAATAAGCTATTCGCATGCCTTCAGTTTTTAGTCTGCAGCTTTCCAACAAATTTTTTTTTGGCAAAACGGACTTCACCATCGTATTCTACAGATAATTTCCTATGAAAAAAGTCAATAAAAATAATCGATTTTTTTAAGATTTTAACTCAGGCATAACCCCTTAAATGAGTGTAATTCTTCAAAACAATTCAAGGTATTTACTTATCAAAAATCATGATTTTCATCATTTTTGTGTACTTGCCGCAGCTTTCTAAAGGAACCATACCATCAATCCTGACGAACCATACTGGGAAGTCTTTCCTATAAGTTTGGTCATAAACTAAGTGGAGCGGATTCTTAAAAAACACAAAATTAACACAATGAATCATACATATATTGACAATATTAGTAATTATAGTGAATATTACATATGTATACATACATATTACTCACATTTGACTTATTTGTGCCAATTATGCTCCACTTGGTTTATGAGCAGACCCATTAAGAAGATTTTCCACTTTCGTTCATCAGGATTGATGGTATGGTTCCTTCAGAAAGCTGCGGCAAGTACACAAAAATTATGAAAAAACTAAATCTGAGTAAAAGGCATTTAAAGTTTCTTATGTAATTCATACAAATAAACTCAGCGATACTTACAGAAACTATCTAGCATACCTCGACTTATTGTTGGTAATCAAATATACATGCAATACATTATACTGTGTGATAATAGTATATAGAAGCTGAAAATACAATAAAAGTTATCACTACCTATTCATAATCAAGTTATACTAATGATTACAGTTACAAGCAGTACTTACCATTATTAAAATCAGGTTATTAGAAAGCATGCAAAATAATACCCCAGATAGTCAGAATAATATGCCCATCTTGCAGTCTTAGACTCATACACCTAAAAGCAAAAAATAAAGAAACAAAGAAAAAGCTCTTTACGGATAAATTATTACTTATTAGTTTCCAATACTTATCTTAATAATTGCTTAAAAACACCATAGAGCTTATAAGCACTTAACGAAATTCTCCTCGGACTCTTCTGTAAGCACGCCTTTGTTAGTGTCGCCGTCATTTTCCTTGTCCTCTGCATTAAATGTTTTTAGGCTGAATTTTTATTTACTATGTATAACAATAAAATCATTGTTCGGCATGTCCTCCCTCTCGTGAGGGCTTACCGTCAAAATGTGTGCCTTCTCTTACCTCTCGTATGAGCTCGCCGCCAAGGCTTGCGATCTGTCCCACGTTTCGCGAGGACTCATCGCTATGCGCAAAATATAGTAGGACCGCAGGCTGAGGATGACAAGCTGGAGGTTGGTCGTAAGAAAATTCCGGAGGTCTCGGAGGTAACCTCGATGACTGAGGGAAAGATAAAAAGGAAAAAACCTGCGGATACGGAGAGAAAGAGGAGGGCGTTGGCTTGGAGGGAGGAAGTGGATGCACCACTGACACCCTCTAAGAGAGTGCACTCTGATAGCTCGATTCCGAGGGATCCGAAGAAGGGCTCGGGTACTGGGCAGAGGGTGTATAGCAGGGCGGTAGCCACAGAACTGAAGGTGGCAATTTTGGGAGAACTGGTAACTGAGGGGCGTGTTGATTCACAACTGTAAAGCGGCCGAGGACAAGTCGTGGCTGCTAGAAATGGTGGAGAAGTGGAAGGGCGAGGAACTCCAGGTCAAGGCGGTTGGCATGGGGGAACTAGTCAAGATGACTAGGGCCTTGATCTACTGCCCGGAATCTAAAGATCAGAAGGGTATGGTAAGGAGAGGACTATTACTAGCGACGTTCCTGGACGTGGATGGTGCATTTAACTATACTACCAGGAAAGCCATGGCGGAGGGACTGGTAAAATACGATGTCTCCCGGACGGTGTTCAACTGGATATAGGGTAAGCTGAGCAGTAGGGTAGTCGTGGTGCACTGGGGCGCGAGCTCTAGGAGATACAGTGGGAGGAAGGGATACCCTCAAGGGGGAGTAATCTCGCCTACTCTCTGGTGCTTGGTAGAGGACGGGTTATTGAGAAAGCTAGAGGATGCAGGTACATCTCGAACTTCACTGAAAAAATGCACTTTTCTTTGGTTTAGAAATCGAAAAAATTTCTTTAAAGCTAAATGTTTCGGACCGATCAGATAAAAGTGCAGAGGAACATGGGAAAAATGACTAGTAACCAGAGGTTTCATTAAAAAAAAAGTATGCCAAGTCTCTATGCTCTGATCAAAAGTTATGCCCATAAAAAGAAAATTATAAAAATCTAAATAGTCAATTTTTTCTTTTTCTTCCATATGCCTCCCCATGTTAAATTTTCATATTCTATACTTCGCATGTTCGTCGGCATTTTTCATCATCTTTTGGCTTACAGAAGAAAGTCCCATTGGTCCCAAACCTCTAGCTTGAAAAAATGTTTTCGATTTCCAGAACAAAAGTGCATTTTTTCATTGAAATTCGACATATACGCGCTGGCGTAGGCTTACGACATCCTGATTCTAGTGAGAGGCGACAACGGGTTGAGCCTCGTAGAAGAGTGGTGCAATACGGTGAGGTTAAGTATGAACCCCAGGAAAGTGAACGTCATGTTGTGTTCAACCAGGTACAAAACCAATACGATAGAGAGGCTTACCTTGAATGGTTTTCCATTGAAACTGTCGAAGGATGTTAAATACCTGGTGGTCACAATCGGCTCGAAGCTCAAATGGGATAAGCACATAAGGGACATATGCACGAAGGCTATCCATACTTTCTGGTTTTGCAGGAGGGCGATAGGAACACACTGGGAATTAGGGCCGGCCCAGGTATGATGGATATACGAATCTATCATAACACCGAGGGTGACGCACGGTGCCATTGTATGGGCACATAAGTGCGACCAGAAGGACATGCGGGGTTCGAGACCAAGTCCAAGGGCTTGCAGTGCGAGGAATGGCGGGATCCATGAGGTCGACCCCGACGGTTGCCCTGGAACTCCTGCTAGGAATCCCACCGCTGGCCAGGGACATAAGGGCTGGCGCCTTTAAGGTATGTGTCAGGCTCTCCGGAGCCAAGTCGAGTGATAGTTTAGAGATGAAGGGATAACGAAGGAGATCGTGAAAGATAGTGATTGGAAGGGATTCGACAGGGTGGTTAGGAAATTACTTTCCACTAAATCACTTAAGGTTATCATACCGCAGAGATCGGAATGGATTGGGGGCACACACGATCTACTTAAGGGGTTATGACAGTGTTAAAACCTGAAAAAAACGAAAAATTGTTAGTGTTGTAAAAAATTAATAGATATATAGGTGCTCTAAAAACTATATTTTTGCTTTCAAATACAAGTATTATACATTACTTTTATGCATAAATAATGTGCAAAAAGTGAGTGTAACATTTAAAAACAATTAGAGGAATTGCTTACCAAAAATCATGATTTTCATCACTTTTGTTTGCTTGCCGCATGGTTCTGATGGAACCGTACCATCAATTCTGATGAATCAAAGTGCCAAATCTTCCTTATGAGTCTGGTCTCAGACTAAGTGGAACAGATTCCTGAAAAACACAAAATTAATATAATTAATTAAACATATATTGACAATATTAATAATTATAGTGAATGTTACATATGTAAGCATACGTAACATTCACTTTGAACTTATTTTTGCCAATTGTGCTCCACTCAGTTTATGACCGTACTCATTAGGAAGGTTTTCCACTTTGGTTCAACCGGATTGATGTTACGTTTCCTTCAGAAAGCTGCGGCAAGTACATGAAAAGCATGAAAAAACTAAATTTGAGTGAAAGGCATTTAAAGTTTATAATGTAAATCATACAAATGAACTCAGCTATACTTACAGAAACTATGTGGCATACCTTGATTTGCTTTTGGTACTCAAATATATATACAATAAAGTATATTTGGTGGTATGCGCATATCATGCTGTGTAATAATAGCATTTAGAAGCTGGAAATAAAATAAAAATTATCGTTAGCTATTCATAATCAAGTTATGTTTATGAATTACAATTACATGCAATACTTACCATTATTAAATACACTGCAAGTTGTTAAAAAGTATGCAAAATAATACTCCAAAAGTCAATATAAACTCCCATCTTGCTGGTTTGCACCCGTATACCTAAAAGCAAAAAATAAACCAACAAAGAAAAAGCTCATTATGAACAGATTTATTACTAATTAGTTTCCTATACTTATCTAAATAATTTTTGTATTAAGACGGTAATGCAGGGAGCGACTGTCGATAAACGACAGCAGTCGGTAAAAGACCGACCAGATGGCGCTAAAGGACAACACAGTTCAAGTTACGACACCAGGCGGCAGCAACATGGCACAGAGACGGCGGAGAGAAGAGTATAAAAGGGCCAGAGAAACACGAGGCCAGACACTCTCTGGCTGGCGAGCGCTAGGAGCAGACCCCTACCAAGATAGGTCTCTGGCTTTCTAGTATCTCGGAGGTACGCATTGGGGAGTTACGAGCTGTTGCTCAAACGACCCGTGTGAACCTATCACGCACCCCGTATACCAACGTGGCCGTCAGTATTATTAAAGCTGAATATGAATAAACTTTTAATATGACATTAATTTAATTAACTTTATTGACTATTCCTCCTCGCTTGCGGTGGGTGACCTTCATGATCTTCATGGATTGAAGGATCATTCCACTACCAATTTATACCCAGGAGGTGATTCATCGATCCGCAACTAAACCCTCTTCCTTACTAACAGACTTATCCCGCCTCAGTAAAGGGAAACGCCACAGTATTCTGCAGAAGCTCTTGCACTTTTACAACACCACTGAGGTTATAAGCATTGTTACAGCAGCTAGCAGACTAACTGCACTGATCTAGTGTCTTGGATGAAAAACAGCTGTTTGGCTGTTTTCTGCTGCTTTACAGAAAATTCTACTATACCAATCAAACAGTAATCTTCATTCTCGACCGGACGCTGTGAGGATATGGATATGGAATTTGGGAAGCAATCATAGGTTCGTTACCATGAGAGAGGTGATGGGGTGCAGATGGTCACTGGAGATGCTGGGAAGGCAAAAGGACGTTAGGATAGTCTGGGTGCCAGGACACTCAGGCATCATTGGTAATGAAATGGCAGACCGCCTGGCGGGTAGTGGCTCCCGACTAGTAAGGGCTAAGCTCTGCAGCATGGTGGTACCCGCCTGCGCTATGGACCGGGCGGTGAAAAGGTGGCTCCAGGAGGAGCTAGGGAGGAAATGGAAGGGGTCATCAGGACCCAGACACGTGAAATGCATGCTGGAGGATGGACCACCTCAAGAATGGTTGAACGCCCTGAGTAGGTCAAGTAGAACTGAACTCAGGTTGGCGGTGGGGTTTTTGACCAGGCACTGGCGGGTGGGATACCATCTATATAAGATGAAGATGTGCAGGAGATGGGATGCTATGTGCAGATGGTGCGGGTGGAAGGAGGAGACTATGCTGCACCTCATGTGCAGATGCCCGGCTTTTGCGGGCACAAGACAAGGAATGTGGGGGGCACCCTTCGTCTATCCGGAATTTATGCGAACGCAGGAGCTTCGGTCCGTGTTTAGCGTGATGAGGGCTATATATAGGTAACTAGGTTAGGTTAGGTGGTGTGTCCTTGTTAGGATGTTTAATAGTAAATGATGAAGGAACAGGAGGAATGGCACAATGGGCTAGACCTGAGAGCCAGATCCGGCACGTCCCCGAGCAGGGCCCGCCAGTATCACCAGGGACTTACTGATACTGATACTGATATTGATACTCCTATTATACTCTACTCTTATCTATGTAACTTAAAAGTTGTCATGGAGTCCCTGTGACCAAATTATTTAATGAAAAATTCGTCATTTTCAATTTGCAAAGTTCTCAAAGTACAAACAACTTTCAGAATATAGATTAGAGCACCGTTTTTCAATGAAAGTACACCTTCTGCTCTCATGTTATCCTTTCGACTGCTAGGTTTGGTAACTCATGTGTTCTTTTTACCTTTTAGATAGCAGAAGATAGACACTCATCCGTATTCTGGAAGTTGATTGTACTTCGTACTCCCTGGATATCGAAAAGAATTAATTTTTCATGAAGTAAATTAATCACAGAGATTTCATAACATTTGAGATTTGAAGTTTTGAATGCTTAAATCTTTGCTTATTGCAAAAATGGTCCGACGAATAAACCATAAATTGTGATGGAATCTCTGTGATTAATTGAAGTGATAACATTACCTTACTAATTAAGTACCAAATCTAGTGGCGTAGATAGCATTAACACTATAATAGTTAAAATAGTTTATTTATTTTGTACTGCTATATATCAAAATAAAACTAAATACTTATCTAATTATATACTATTAATCATGTTGATCATTATGTACGAAATTGAGTTGATTACACAGTTTTAAAACGACACTGTTTTAAAATATTAAATTATTAATTGAAACATCCAGATTAATTATTGTAAATTGTGACGGGGAGGCCATTCCCGTTGTAATCGAGGACCGGTGTCCCCGTTTCCACCCGGAGGACTAGCTCGCAGTAGCAGCGTGAGGACCGAAGCCAGAGGGTAGCCGTAGGCATGAGGGGAAAAAGTAACAACACTCCGAGTACAAGCAAATGTTAGCAACGTAAATTTAACAAAGAAAAGATACAAGCGTGCTCACGGGCACGCAGAGACAGGGAGTACGGGTGAGAAGCCCAGACGACGGCTGGTGACAGCTGGTATACAGAGGAAGAGAGAGAGAGAGAGAGAGAGAGAGAGAGAGAGAGAGAGCTGGCAGTTACGTCGAGTTACGGATGATTGAAGTCAACAGGTGGAGGATAGGGTTATAAGCAGGGATAATAAGTGGGAGTGAAACGGTAATGATTGGAAGGAATTGGTGGATTCTCCAAATGATCTGTGAAGGTGATAGGTAAAACGTGAAAATCATAGGTGGAGGTTGAAGATAATAAGTTATAATATAGTATAAAAATATGATGATTAGAAATGATTACTTGAGGGTATTGATAATATGCAGGGATAAGAGCTGGAGGATGAAGGGATATTGATTTAAGGCGATAAGTGAAAGGTGAACGGCCACCGCCATGTTGGCCAGCGCAGACGAGAATGTGTGTGCGAGAAAGAGAGATAGAGTATGAGAGAGAAAGACAATGTACATGCGAGCGTAAAAGTGGAGGCAAGCAACGTGCCCGGACTGTCATTGGCGCGAAGTGGAGGGCTGCGGCTCCATCCATAGTATGCGAGAGAGTTAGGTGAGAGCATACCGTATTTGATGTATGAAGAATAAGGAGATGTAGTATACACAGCCAGAATGTGAGTACAGTCGGACACATTTGTAAATTCGAATCTCGCGCGCGCGAGAACGAATAATTAAGAAGGCGCTGAATGATTGACGACATATATTGTACTATGCGCGACATCACGCGATAAGCTCTATAGAAAAACTAATGTATGCGAGCGAATCAGTCAGTATCCTTTTGGACGGCCAGCATAGCAGAGCATTGAAGCCACACAGCGATACAAGATTCCCTCCGAAGACTTCGTCTACTGTTCGTCTCTCCACAAATATTACAGTGTGTCGAGAGTAGATTTTAGAGTTTTGCGCCGCGCGAGTGTTAATTGGCTGCGGGTATGCCCACAATTCAATTATTTAGTTACTGCCTTGATCGGGGGTCGAGTCTTTATAAGCCCTCGACTCGATCATTACGACTTGCCGCTGAAGACTAGCCGTCTACTTGGAGTTATTGCAGAAGGATCTACACGAGATCGTAAGAGGGTGTCAAGGTACTACCTGTACGCTATCGGAGGCTTAGAAATCTACCGAACTCTGCAGGTAAGCTGGCATATTTGCTCCGGTTGAACGTACATCTCGACTGTAGTACACTACGACGAAAGGACCGCCAAGCATATCTGGCATGAGTGGATGAAGCCGCAGCTTAGATAAGTTTATATTCCTGCCACGACTAGCTCGTGTAGTTGTAAGCCAATACACTCGCTATAGAAAGAAGGACGCTTCATTCAACGGCGCGTGTTATAAACGTAAGTTTTACTATAACACATTTGTAAAAACTAGCGTACGACTATGATATTAGAAATACGAACCTAGACTAGTAAAGTGCGACTGTGTGAATGCATGACCTTCGTGAAACTGGAAATCTCTGTCTGACGCCAACAATAAATAAATAACAAAGAGTAAAAGAATATATTAGATGTACAATTTATTAATACTAACTTAGACGCCCTTCATATACTAACACAACCCTACCATATTAAGTATTTAGACTAGTTAACAGTAGAAAAACTGGGAAACATTAGCAGACCTTGCCGGCCACATCAAGACAGCCATCAGCAGTGTGTCCGCGCTTTCAAAGCGTGTCCGCATTTTCTGCACCTACCAGCGTCTTCATTGCCAGCACAAGCTAAAACTGAACAGCAGATAGATTATGATAAAGCAAGTGTAAAACTAATAAAAAATGTTAATAGATACACATATTGATAAATTTAATGAAATTTTTAAAAATTAAATATCTCTCTTCCATGCAAACACCTTCACTCATTCAAAGACCATATAATATATAGTCAGTGCCGATAAATTCACAGTATATTCAAGTTCCTTTTTTCGGGTAGTAACGAAAAGGGGCATTGGAAATTTAATTGGTATCATAACCAGACTATTCATGTTTGTAATAGTTGCAATAGAAACATATTGTCAGGTGATTGCAAAATTTTTATTAATAGATTTTTCTTTATACCTCGGTCGAAAGTACGCTTCTCCCGCATCGATTTCAAAGACGAAAGTCGAAGATTTGTGCATTGACAAAAGACGCGCGCGCTCTACAAAACAGCGGGAGGAAAGAATTTTTCCATGCGCGCAGTCAAATCATGCCATCACCTCTTTGTAGTAATGATGTAAATTCAGCTTCCAACAATTTTTACAATCAATAGTTGAAGTGAAATATTTTAATTTATGCTACTTTAATTTTAATAAAACTTTAACCTTGCTTTACAGCTTCGCCAAATTTTAAATGAGTACTTCTTTCCATTGCTCATGTTCAAATAATAAAGAATGAAGCAAACATATTAGAATGCATATAAGTGTAAGAAATGTAATAGTTTTACAATAATTGTAGAATAATTATAAGTAAAATAACTGAGTAGAAAAATTAATTTTTTTTTCTATCTAAAGATTTTTTTATATGGTTTTTTTATGTTCTGATGCTTGCCCCCGACCAGCAGCACTCGCTTCGCTCGTGCCGCAAATGTCGGGGCAAGCATCAGAACATCACACATTTCGTGAATGTCCTCAAGATGTATTATCGCGAGAGGAGTAAAAGTAAAATATGGCCACGCTTCGAACTGTCAGTCGAAAGAGGTTAGCATTGTTTTTAATTGCTAATAACGTACTTTCGACCGAGATATGAAGAAAAATAGTACACGCCACACGGGCAAAAAGTTGGAAGCCCTGCACTGCGCGACATGATGCCCTCGGCTTCGCCTCGGGCATCATGTCGCGCAGTGCCGGAATTCCCGCTTTCTGCCCTTGTTGCGTAATATACTAATTTTCTTATAATGAAAACATTAAAATGACGTTTGAAGAAGTACAATATCAACAGAATGCATATGATTGTGGAGTTTTTGCCACTGCATTTGCAACTAAAATTATTTTCGATACTTCTTCTTGTGGCTTACGCTTTAGCATTAATGAAATGAGAAAACGTTTATTAAAAATGTATAAAACAAGATCTTCAGAAATATTTCCTTTAACAAATAGCTACTACAATTTCCTTTCTAATACTGTTCCATTAGATCGTAATGTGCAACGTGCAAAAACTTTTGATTTATTAAATTTTACTTGCCAAAATATTAATATGGAATTAATTGAATCGCAACAATTAGATAGTTTTGTAAAAGAACAAACTCAATAGCTCGAACCATTTAGCAAAAGACAACAAATGAAATCTAAAGTCTTAAAGAACTTATATTTATTTCTTACAAATTAATAATTTAATTAGTAAGAATTTTATAAAACACTATTCATTATTTAAATAAAATGTTCTATAAAATAATTCTTATGATTGTTTAAAATTATTTACCCATATTATATCATATTTGAAAATCACAGAAGCTTAGGGTGTGTTGTGGCATGGTTTTTGGGGTCTGAAAAATATATAAAAAATTATAATTCTTAATTAATAATTTAATTAATAATAAAATTTTGTAAGCTACTATTCCTTATTTAAATAAAATGTTCTATAAAATAATTCTTATGATTGTTTAAACTTATTTTCCCATACTATATCATATTTCAAAATCACAGAAGCTTGATGTTTACTATGGCATGGTTAAAAAACAAATATTTAGCAATATAAAGGGCTACGTATATGTAATTCAATTCCAAAAACGTAGACTACCACATATACATATGTTAATATGGTTATGTACAAAGGATAAATTACGAGACACTGATCAAATTGATAAATTATTTAGCGCTGAAATATTCGATGAAAATAAATATCCTAAATTATACGTATTGGTAAAAAATAATATGATACATGGTTCATGTGGTATACAAAATAAAAATTGTGTATGTATGAATGAAGATAAAACTCATTTTACTAAAAATTTTCCAAAACCATTTATTAATCTAACAGAATATAATGACGACTGTTATACTTATCGTTGTAGAAATGATGATAGAACAATAATATATTCTAAACGTAGGCTTGCAGATAATAGTTTCGTTGTACTATACAACTCATATTTATTATTATTATTAGAATGTTTTATTAATGTAGAGATATGTAGTACAATAAAAGCAATTAAATATTTATTCAAATATCTTCATAAAGAACCGGGTTGTAAAATTTACAAATGAACAAAATAAAGTAAAACAAAATATTAGTAAAAAAAAAATTACATATAATTGTGATGAAATTTCACAACATATTTCAACAAGATATGTTTGCGCACCTAAAGCTATGTATCGTATTTTAAAATTTCAGTTATATTAACAATCATATGCGATTTATAGATTAGGTGTGCACAATGAAGACGAACAGTATGCTTATTACATAGAAGGTCACGGAACTAAAATGTTGAATGAAAATGTAAACACAACATTGACAGCTTAATTTCAATTAAACAAAGAAGATGAGTCTGCATAGCAATATTTATATTATGAAATACCATATCATTATGTTTTTAATTAAAAATTTTAAAAATGGACAAGATTTCCTGAAACCTATTCTAAGTAGAATGTATTTCGTAAATCCTAAAAAACTTGAAACCTTTTTTTATGATTATTATTATTACATGTACTTGATGCAAAATAATTTATGGACTTATGTATTGAAGATGGAATAATTTATGAAAAATATGAAGAAGCTTGTTTAACAAGAGGTATCATTAGTAATGATAAAGAATGGGATAAATGTTTGGAAGAAGCAGCATTGTTCAAATTTCCAAAATCTATATGTGATTTATTTGCCTATATATTAATATTTCAAAAATCACTTAATGCATTAGAATTGTACAGCTTATATCGAATAAATTTTATGGATCCAAAATTACCCGAAAATCAAGCAGAACAAAAAGCCTTAAAAATATTTCAAAAAATGTTATTATAGCAAGGAATGAAGTTAAGTGATTTTAATACAACACATATTGATAAAAAAAAATATAGAAGAAGAATATCATTCTGAATACGAAGAAAACGATATACATGATAATATAGAAACTTTAATTAATACTTTAACAATTGACGAGAAACAATTGTTTAATTCAATTACTAACGCAGTAATTAACAATATTGATGGAAAATTGTTATTCATTGATGGCCCTGGAGGTAGCGGAAAGAGTTACCTACATAATGTTATAATTCAATATCTTATTTCAAAAATTATATCATTTTTTACTGTAGCATGGACTGGTATCACAGCTAATTTATTTATTAATGGAAAAACAGTTCATGCTATATTTAAATTACCGTTAAATATAAATGAACAAACAACATTTAACATTTGCCCCAACTCAAGTTATGGCAACTATTTAAAAAATGTCGAAATTATTATTTGGGATGAAATATCAATGGTTTCCAAACATGCATTTGATGCAATTAATAGGTTATTTCAAGATTTATGTAAAAATGAAATACCATTTGGTGGTAAAGTTATTGTAACATCAGGTGATTTTCGACAAACACTTCCTATAGTTCGTCATGGTAACAGAACCAAAATAATAGAATCGTGTGTAAAAAGAAGTCGCTTATGGTTACAATTTTCAAAACTTTCTTTAAATGAAAACTTAAGAATACAAAATCAAGATAATAAATTCAAAAATTGGCTTCTTGAAGTAGGAGAAAACAAAAATTTAACAAAATTTGAAATGAAAAATAATTTAAGAGAAATTCTAAATGATTTAATTTGTGATAACAATAATTTAATTACACAAATTTTTGGAGAAAAAATTGATCCAAATGATATTATATACCCTATTACATTAAAACATAAAATAATATTATCACCTTTAAATTCTGATATATTAAGCATAAATGATAATATTATTAAGAAAGTTGACGGAAAAAGTTATATATTTTATAGTGATGATAGAATTGAAAATTTGGAAGGAGATACATTAACAAATACAACAACAACTGAATTTTTAAATTCTCTAACGCCTAATGGATTACCTCCTTGTAAATTGATATTGAAAAAAGGTGCAATAGTTAGTTGTTTAAGAAATTTAGATATTATCGGTGGTATTTGCAAAGGAACAAGAATATTAATTAGAGATCTAAATACATTTACATTAATAGGCAAAATTATCACTGGTAAACATTCTGGTAAAATTGCCACATATTGATTTAAGTCCGTCATTAGGTGAAATACCTTTTTATATGGTAAGAAGACAATTTCCAGTAAGACTAAGCTTTGCTATGACAATAAATAAATCTCAAGGTCAATCATTTATAAAGTTGGATTATATTTACGTACGCCTGTATTCAGTCATGGACAATTATACGCTGCATTATCTAGAACAACTTCCCAAGATAATTTGAAAATTTCTTTAAGTAATGAGTGTGCACTTCAAAATAATATTGAAATAATAGAAAATCAACGAAAAAAAAGAAAATTGAACTATAACCCAAAAAGATATACAAAAAATATAGTATATACTAAATTATTTTTAATTAAAAATAAAAACCTGTTAAAAAATCCATTTCTTAACTAAATTATTCAAATAAACCTAATTATACATATATAATCGTCATTTCTCATATTGAATATTTACTGATTTTAGTATAATATGTTTGACATCATATATAATTCGCTGCATAATAATTCCTTTAAAATCTAAAATTAACATAATTTATTTAAATAAGTAAATTATATATTAATAAGTATGAAAATAAACTATTATATAAAAAATATTATCATAGTTATAAACAAATAAGAAATAAATTAATTAATTAATTAATAAATAATTAAAGTATAATTCATTGGCTGAGTTATCGCTATATCCTACGTTATCGCCGTATATTCTATTTCACAGTATAATTCATTGGCTGAACTATCGCCATAGCCGAATTCATATGATACTTCATTGACTGACTAATCGCCACATCCTATTTAACAATATTATTCAACAATTCATTAGCTTAGTTATCGCCATATCCTACATTATTGCCATATCCTACGCTATCGCCATATATCCTATTTCACAGTAGAATTCATTAACTGAATTATCGCCATAACCTAATTCATATGTCAGTTCATTGGCTGACTAATCGCCTCATCCTATTTAACAATATTATTCAACAATTCATTAACTGAGTTATCGCCATATTCTACGCTATCGCCATATGTTTTGTTTCACAGTAAAATTCATTGGCTGACTAATCGCCAAATCCTATTTAACAATATTATTCATTAGTTGAGATATCGCCATTTCATATTTGATAATATAATTTACTAGCTGACTTATCACTATTTTCTAAATATAAAAATTTTAAATAAAAAAAAGTACTGCGGGCATATTTGTCTGTATATATAGGGTTATATGTATATAAATGCACAACTGACAGTCTCAACCCTTTTAAACGCAGAGAGTAATATAAAATATATAACAGTAATGTAAATAAAATATTATAAATTTAAAATACAAAATATTGTATAGTGTACGTTTATGGATTAGTATATGTAATTTATTCATATAAATGTATTCTACTCGAAAATAAACATTCTGCAAAAAAATAATAAAAACTTGTGTATTCATAATTTGAGATATCAACTCTTTTCACACAATTATAAACTTAGCATGCACAATCTCCAAGTAAAATTTTTAACTGTGACATTACACCACAGGAACATTTTGCCACAGGTGACAGTTCGCGACAGTGACATTTTACCACAGGTAACAAAATAATATATTTTTTAAATACCTGAAAACTCGAAATTACCCCTATATACGATGTCCAGGTGTCAGGGTGACCCCCAGTTCGACGAAACATCATCGGCAAGCATCAGCACCAGTTGTACCTCCAGGGTGACCTCCAGGTGGACGAAAATCATCTGCGAGCTACGGCACCTGCAGAACCCGCATCGTCCGCAATTTCCATCCATTTCTTTCTATTTTATAACCATATATAGGATATATATAGGAATTTGATGAAATTGATTTTATTTTTTTATTAAAAAAGTGTCCTATTAAAAAAATCTCAAAATTTTTTTATTATGAATGTGTAGAATATTCACAAACAATTAAGTTCAATCTAACGATATTTTCAATTTTTTATTTGCTTCAGGGTAAAAAACTAATTAGGCGAGGACCAACATTTTACATGAGTGGAAATGCACTGAAACAGAGAACACATTCGATGCAACAAAATTAAATTTTATAACGTATTTTTGCCAGAATCGAGGATTTTTTACAGGACTGTTTTTCGAGATTTTATTCTCTTAATATAGTGTAGATAGATAGATAGAAGATAGAAGAAGAAGATTACAAGTAATTATAAATATAATTTTGTTGTATTTTAAAGAAAGTAATAATTTAGTTTTGGAGGATATTGTTGGAGATGATAGGTGGAGCTCGAAGCCATATGTGAAGGTGATAGATAGATGGTTACATAGAGGGTACAACATAAGAAGGAAATAGTTGTTGTATTCGTGTCGGGTTGTAAGTGACGATTTTTTATTGAAGGCTGTAAGTACAAATTGAAGGGATCATGATTGGAGGCAACAGGTGGAGGATGTAGACGATAGGAGAAGGTTGGAAACGATAGTTGGAGGGTGAAGCCGATAGATGGAGGCTGGAGGCCATAGGAAGATTGGAGGATACAATTAAAAGCGATTTGTGAAGGCTATACATTATTGGATGCGATAGGTAGAGGCTCGAGATTATGGGTGGCGGTGATAGGTGGAGGTTGTACGTGGAGGCTGAAGGTCATAGGTATAGGGTGAAGGACACGAATGGAAGTAATAGGTGGAGGGTGGAAGTGCTTAGAAGGAAGCTAAAATCATTAGGATTAGAAATGATAGTTTAGGGTGTAGGCTATAGGTAGAGGTAATAGGTGGCAGTGAAGACGTTATGATTAGAAGTGATAGGAGAAGGCTGGAGATCATTTGTGAAGGTTATAGGTAAAACGTGTTAATCATAGGTGGGGTTTGAAGATAATAAGTAGATGCAAGAGATGAAGGGTGAAGGTTCTAGGGGCACGATGAATGGATAGAAGGAGCATAAAAATATTATGATTGGAAATGATTACTTGAAGGTGTTGATAATAAGCGGAGATAATAGCTGGACGGTGAAGAGGTAATGATTTAAGGAGATAAGTGAAGGGTGAAGGGATCGAGGCTGGAGGCAATAGATGGAGAGTGAAGGGAGTAAACGGGTTATTGAAGGCGGCAGGTGGAGGGCGAAAACGATCGATGAAGACTGAGTTACGTGATTGGAGTTGATAGGTCGAGGGAACAGCTGATAGGCGCATCATGACTTAAGGGGTTATGCCTGAGTTAAACCTGAAAAAAACAAATTATTAGTTATTAGGCAAAAAACAATTATTTATAAGTAATATTAAAAAAATTCTTTTTTCTACTTAAAGTATACATATTAATTGTAATTTTACATATTTTTAAACAATTATATATCTATACTTACTATACAAACAATTCCATGTGTGAAGTATTAAATTTGATCAGATTTTTCTCTTTGCCGTATGAATTCTCAGCATCCGGGTGATGAATATAGACCAAACTGGATGCACAATCTTCTAAATGTCTTTCTCCTCAGCTTGAACGGAAGAGATTACTGAAACATAAAAATTTTAAATATTTAGAAACACATAAGGTCATAATATTCATAATTATAGTGAATTATGCATATGTTCACATGCGTAACATTCTTTAAACTTACCTTAGCCAATTTCCCTCCGTTCAAGCAGTGAAGAAGGGCTTCCTGGAGTTCTCTAAAAAATTTCAGCTTGATCGGTCCCATAGTTGTTGAGAAATCCTGCGGCAACTGACCTAAAATCACAAAAATTCAAAACTTGAGAAAACTGCATTTAAAGTTTATACATGAAACTTATTTCCATTTATCGGGTAGTACTTACAGAAACTGCTTGGCATATTTTTTTGTGTCTTGGCATAAAATATCCCTGAATTAAGGGATATATTAAGACCCGGGTGCCACACATATTGATATACTAGTATCAAAAGCTGAAATTGAAATATAAATTTTGATACGCATTCACAGTCAGTATGTTTCATATGGATATAATTGTTGGTATTGCTTACCCATGACTTTCTAGGATTGTTAATAGTTACAGCCAACTTCCACAACATCTAACCTTGCAGCGAACACAGAAGTACCTTATCGTTCACATGCCATTGAAAGCTTATATACCTAAAAATAAAGAACACACTCACAAAGAACAAGTTCTTCACAAATAATGTGTTATTTAGAGTCCAAAATACTTATCTAAATTTAAACACCACTGACACTCAGAAGTTTTCACTTCAGATCAAAATTCACAACATCAAACTTGCACTAGACTGCAGATCAAGCAGACGAAAGAGCTGTCTGATAGCAAACTTAACTAGGTTGGTAAAACAGTGATTGGCTTTTCCATATGCTGTATGGTACCATGTTTTTAGGTGGTAATTTATAAAAACATTTTAGTTTGCACGCATGCTTATTATTTTATTAAAAAGATTAAATTAATGAAACAGATAAATTTATTTTAATTTTAACATTCACAATAAAAAATCTATGCTTTTATCAGAATGAGCTATTTACTATATGCAATAATTCATAAATAAATAATTTGTGTTATTTTTAATAAAACTGTCTTTTATCAAAAGGAGTTTGTATACACATTTAACGTTAAATTTTCTATAAAAATGTAATGGCTTTGAATAAACAAAAGCGCTATAGAATAAAATATGAAAAATACTTAATTTTGACAAATTATATATTTTTAGTATTTTGCCTATAATTTTGTAACGAAATTTTTTCGGGCAAAAGGAGTTTCAACAGTATATTCTACAGTAAATTTCCTATTAAAAAATCAAATAAAAAAAATTTGATTTTTTTGAATTTTAACTCAGGCATAACCCCTTAATGCAATAGGTGGATGTTGGAGGTTCTGATTGGAGATAATATGTGGAAGCTCAAAGTCATAGGTGAAGGTGTTAGATAGAGGGTTATATAGGAATTACGACATAGCTGGAGGGTGAAGGTTATAATTGAAAATATAGGAGGAACGTGAAATTGTTATTGTTTGGAATGGTAAGTTGAATGTCTGCGAAGAATTAAAAGTTGAAGCTATGGGGTTTTTTTTTCCGTGAGGGTTATCCCAGTGTTCCACCGGATGTACCCATTTTCCAATTGATACTGGCTTATTCAGCCATTCAATATTCCTCAATATTCTTTTTTCTTAAAATGTCTTTAACTGATTAATGGTACATACTATTAGGGATACGATCCCTACCTACTGTACCGGCATTCACCACAGGCTGAAGTGCAAGGCCTGTGACGCAGGGAAAACTCCGTAGAGAAAACCTGCGTCAGTACAGCGGAGTCGTAGGGTTCACCTCCAAGTGAATCAGGACGGAAATTCGCTACGAAAAATTTCCCCCCTGAACTCACCGGGAATCGAACCCCAGACCCCTTGAGCCTCGTTGTATCAGTCGGCTAATCGAGAGCTTTAGCCAACTGAGCCACCGAGGCTCCTTGAATTCATTTTTGAATTGTGAATTAGTTATATAATAATTCACAATTCCTTTTTGAATCGTGAATTGCTTTTCATATAATTCACAATTCTTTTTTGAATCGTGAATTGTTTTTTATATAATTCACAATTCTCTTTTGAATCGTGAATTGTTTTTCATATAATTCTAGTCCGGGCGTCAGGGAGTTCAAAAGGAATATCATTAAGTTTCTTCTAACTTTATTTTTATGATTGAAATATGTTATTGGTAACTTACTCAAAATGACCCTAAAGTCTCGACTTCGGGCCAGGTCGGGAACATTGTTATTATTGCAAAAAGAATTCCGAAAATGCACTTTTTTTTAGTTTTTCCCGAATAACTTTGTTTGTAACTCATTTCACGTAAAAAAAGATAGAGATGAAAGTTGTTCAGAATTGAATTTCATATAACAAACATGTATTGCCGACCGCAAAATTAATTTTTTTAGTCGTTAAATTGTTAAACGAAAAAAAAATTTTTTTTAAATTTCATATTGCCACAGATTTTATAAAAAATTATATTTTTCATTGAATAAGTACTCAATGATGAGTTATAGTAGGAACAATGTAAAAATCATTGTCCGATCTGGATATCTTAAAATGGCGTCTCATTGCAAAATTATTTATCTCAAAATTTCAAATTCATCTCCAAATTGCCCATAGAGCGATAACTTGATCCAAGTGCCTTTAATCGACAGCTTATAAAGTACTTAATAAATGCTAAAAAGAACTTTTTTAAAAATTAATATTTCACAACATTTTTAACAACAAATAATTTTTATTTTCATCAATTTTAATGTTAGAGAAACGCAGTAAAATGCATCTTAAAGTACGTAAAAAACCATGAATTCTCGTATAAATTTTGTTGCGATCCGACCAATAGGAGCCGAGATACGAAAATTTTTTCAATGGACAATCACGTCGAAACTACTTAATATTTTTCGATGAAATTTGGTACAGTGCTTACTGAAATAATACTTTAAATGATAGCATTTTTCCCGATTGTTGTAGATAGCTCAGTTTGTCTAAAATGACCGATGAACAATTGGAAATCTGCGCGAGCGGCCGAGCGGCTCCTCCGGCCGGGAGGCGCGGTGGTGGGGGGAACGCCGCGCGGCGGCGGACAGTATTCGTACACGTTAGTTGTAATTCGATTATTTCGGTAACTAAGGCTGCTATTGCAATAAATTTTTTTTTCATTCAACGTGTTTTTTTCTCAGCTTTAACGTTATACTAATTTACTTTTTACAGGTGTAATGCAAATACCCACAATTGAAAATTTTTCTGAAAAAAAATCTTTTTTAGCTATGTACACAACCTTTATATGGATGAATTGCATTGCTATCATAATACAGATATTAATATTCAGTATGAATATATTTAGTAGTGCAATATATAACGTTAAAGCTGAGAAAAAAACACGTTGAATGAAAAAAAAATTCATTGCAATAGCAGTCTTAGTTACCGAAATAATCGAATTATAACTAACGTGTACGAATATTGTCCACCACCGCGCGGCGTTCCCCCCACCATCGTGCCTCCCGGCCGGAGGAGCCGCTCGGCCGCGCGCGCAGATTTCCAATTGTTCATCGGTCATTTTAGACAAACTGAGCTATCTACAACAATCGGGAAAAATGCTATCATTTAAAGTATTATTTCAGTAAGCACTGTACCAAATTTCATCGAAAAATATTAAGTAGTTTCGGCGTGATCGTCCATTGAAAAAATTTTCGTATCTCGGCTCCTATTGATCGGATCTCAACAAAATTTATATGAAAATTCAAGGTTTTTTACGTACTTTAAGATGCATTTTACTGCGTTTCTCTAACATTAAAATTGATGAAAATAAAAATTATTTGTTGTTAAAAATGTTGTTAAGTATTAATTTTTAAAAAAGTTCTTTTTAGCATTTATTAAGTACTTCATAAGCTGTCGATTAAAGGCACTTGGATCAAGTTATCGCTCCATGGGCAATTTGGAGATGAATTTGAAATTTTGAGATAAATAATTTTGCAATGAGACGCCATTTTAAGATATCCAGATCGGACTATGATTTTTACTTTGTTCGTACTATAACTCATCTTTGAGTACTTATTCAACGAAAAATATAATTTTTTGTAAAATCTGTGACGATATCAAATTTAAAAAAAATTTTTTTTTCGTTTAACAATTTAACGACTAAAAAAATTAATTTTGCGGTCGGCAATACATGTATGTTATATCAAATTCAATTCTGAACAACTTTTATTTCTATCTTTTTTTACGTGAAATGAGTTACAAACAAAGTTATTCGCGAAAAACTAAAAAAAGTGCATTTTCGGAATTCTTTTTGCAATAATAACAATGTTCCCGACCTGGCCCGAAGTCGAGACTTTAGGGTCATTTTGAGTAAGTTACCAATAACATATTTCAATCATAAAAGTAAATTTATTGAATATTTTAATATATTACTAATGTAACGTACTTAGGAAAAAGTAGTTAAATTGTAAAAAAAATTGTTAGAAAAATTTAAAGCATTTTTATTCAGTTATACAAATTATAATATTATATTTGTACATTTATATACAAAATAAATTTAGATATCACAGATAGAATTTTCAACATATATATATTAAAATTACTTCATTGTAATTTGGTGATCACTCAACCATTGAAAAAATGACATAAACTTACTTGAAAAAATAGAACAAAAAATTTATTATTAATAAAGTGCTCCACTTATTTTATAGTCAGGTTCTAAGGAGTAAAATAAGATATTACAGTTTAAATTTGGTCAATCGAAACGTTTAGAATCGTGCATACCGCAAAAGAACTGCAGTAAAAACATGTCTTACTAATAATAGATTTGCAAAAGGAAAAATTAATATTTTCAAGACTTTAATAGCTTCAATTGAATATCTCAATAAATACTTTAAAATACAAGCAGTTTCATTATTATTGCCTAAATAACGAAATTTTGACAGCTTTCCCAAAAAAATTTTTTTTTTAGACGTTTAACCCTGTCACAACGCCTTAAAACTAAATTTTTAATTCAAAAAATGTTAACATTACTTCATTATTATTTGGCGATTACTCAACCATTGAATAAAAATAAATACTAAATTTTTAAAGTAAAAACTGTAAACATTATTTCCATTGTAATTTGATGATTACTCAACCAATGGAAAAAAAATTCTGCATTTTCAAAGCAAAGAATATTAACATTGCTTCATTGTAATTTTGTGATTACTCAACCAATGAACAAAAATAAATACTAAATTTTGAAAGCAAAAAATGTTAATAGTACTTCAATTTTATTTGGCGATTACTCAGCCAATGAAGAAAAATAAATAAAAAATTTTTAAAGTAAAATATGTAAACATTATTTTCATTGTAGTTTGGCGATTACTCAACCAATCAAGAAATTTAATACTAAATTTTAAATGCAAAAAATGTTAACATAACTTTTATTTTGATCCGGTGGGTACTAAATTAATAAACAAAAATAAATACGAAATTTTGAAAGTAAGGGAAACATTATTGATAAATAACTGGAAAAAGTCCTACGTTTTTAACTAAGGCTCATTTCCATATATCTATACTTTTAATTTATAAGTACTTTTTCATGATATTAACTTTGCCAATAACTCTTTTTTCAAAATGAACATCGCTTAATCGATTATACTTTGGCAAATCTAATAAAGTGGCTTGAGAAAAAAGTCTTTCAACGGATGCTGATGATGGTAATGGGGTATTGTACTCTAAGAATAATTTTTTCACCATTGGAAAATTGTTTAAGATTTCAAGACTTTTTGTTGTTGGCAGCTGCAGAAATCTAGTCAATTCATTTTGCACAGCTCGCGCTGGAACGCCTAAAGATTGAGGTAGAAGACTTGCTGGGCTTGGACCAAAGTTGTAGAAATCATCTGGGTCTTCATCTTCTTGTTCAGTAGATGTTGTTTGATTTTCATCTTTCAAAACTGTGCGTATTATTTCATCTATCCTTTTTTGAGCATTTGTATTTAAACATTGTACCCAAGATACTTTAAACCGTGGATGAAGTAATGCAGCTGTAGCAGCAAATTTCCCATTTCTTGTAACATTGAAATAATCTGAGAATCGATTTTCCAGTTTCCTAATCATCTGTTTAATGACTCCCTGCGATTTTTCGATGGTGTCGTCTACGCTCATAAACTCCCACTTTCTTCTAAGGCCTATCAACGTTGGCAATGTTATACCATAAAAGCAATCATTTTCAGCTTGGAGCATATCAATGGCAGCTCCAAGCGGTGCCGACCATTTCACAAATTCTTCCAAATAATTGAAATCTCCTCTTTGGAAATTCACAGGAAGCTTCAGAATAGAATGAGCTTCGTAAGATATCAACTTCACTTTCAAAGAACCAATTTGTTTTATTGCATCATACAACGAATTCCATCGAGTTGGTACTGGTCGTTTTATGGACTGGTTCAGAAATTTTGTTATGCTTTCACATTTTTTTGGGGAACGCATAGCTTTCCACAGCTCCTTACAAATACTAAGAGTGCTTTTATGAATTTCTTGAACAAGCACATCATCCGTAATAACTTTTGTTGTATCTGTGGTTGCTAGGAGGTTCAATGTATGGCTAGCGCATCGTAAATGACGTGATAGCATTGTAGAATCCGCCAGGTCATCATTAATTGTCACCATATCCTCAGATTCTGATGCGTTAGCTTCCATTTCATCTGCATCAACGTCCATGTCATCATTACTTTCATTATCATTATCATTTTCAGAATGATTATCTTCAGTTTCATTACCATTATCTTCATCAGAAATTTCGCCTGTATTCCATAATTGACTTTCCTTAGTCACACTAGTCACATTTTGGGATTCTGCAATCGTAATAAATTTTAGTACTAAATATCGGTACTAGACTAAGTCTATATATAGATAATTCTTCGAAACATGCGATGACTTTTAATATAAAGATGTAGAAATATTAACATTTTACAAACCTTTTTCGAAACAATCGTTATCACCGATACCAAACTCTTTGAAGGCTTTAACGAAATTGGACCCATTGTCAGTTACAGTTGCTACAATTTTAGATTGATCGAGCAAAAAAGAATTCTGGATTTCTATCAGTACATTTGCCACGTTATCAAAAGTATGTTCTCCAGGGAATCGACGACATGCTAAAGCAGCGGATTTTCTTTGGAATGTTTTCTCGTCAATCTAAAATCAAATAACTAATTTTAATAAAAAGTAATTATTATGTAAATACTTTGATATAACTAAGTACCCAGTGTGCAGTTACTCCCAAAAATCTGCGATTTGAACTGCTCCAAGCATCTGCCGTTAAACAAATCCATGATATTGTTGTCATTGTTTTACTTATATCTTTGATAATTTTTTCATACTTTTCGTCGATTTTTAGAATAACTTTATAACGCGTAAGATGCTGTAAAGGGGTTTTCCTTCCAGATTTTAGTTTGAGATCTATAAAAAACAAACATCAATTAAAAAATTAATATCAATAATAATAATATTAATAGTAATAATAATAATAATAAAGATAATAACAACAATAATAATAATAAGTCATAGTATACCATCGAAAATTTTTCTATAGCTCGGCTTTTCGACAGTTTGAGCAGCTAGATGATTTTCTACTATGAAATTGACAACATTTTCTTCAAATTGGCTTTGTGAAAAGGCTCCCCGACGATCCAAAGCATCATGTTTTGACTGCTCTTTTTTAATTTTTTTGTACTCCACGTATTCATTAAACCTGTCCGGCTGCTTTTTCTAAATAATTATAATAACATAAATATATACATATATAGTATATACATTAGAGTGACCCTTATTTCCCGTATTGCAAATTTTTGAGATCGCTGCATGATATTGTGATTATTTCACTTGAAATGAAAAATGTAGAGAATTGGAGAATATTTTTTAAATAACTTTATTGCGTTTCTATTCTTTGTAAATTTTTATAAAAACTTAACGTTTTCGAGATAAAATTAATTTTACGTAATACGAATTAAGAATTATTTCTCAAAAGTATAAGCTTTTATAAAAATTTGCAAAAAATTCTCATAGGGCTCATCAAAGAATGCTGTAAATTTTTTCGATTTTTTCTTGATGTTTTATAAAATTCCCATCCTAAGTAAAATGATATTGCTTACGCGTCGGCGCTAGTGAAAATTTACTATTCGAAAATAAGGCATATCCTATTATACTTATATGCTTTATTAATATTTTTTACCTTCAAATGCCTTTGAAAGTTCGAAGAACAATCATGTTTTCCTTGAACTTTGCTTTCACATGTCATGCACTTTGCAGCTACATTTTTTGATTTACTATTAAATTTATCGTACAACATTGTAAAAAATTTTCCATCCAACCATATCTGCTTAGCACATTTTCGTAAAAATTCTTGTTCGTCGTTTGGCAAATCATGTACTTTTTTAGGATCAGATGGCTGAGTCGATGACGAAGAGTTACATAATAATGTTGATGGTAATGGTAATGTCGATGTTGAAGGTGGAGTATTCATTTTTTAACAAATCCTATAATTACTAATGACCAGAATTGATTAACTAATAATTTACAACCGGAAATATTAATATTTATTTCAATTTTTTTCAATGTCTTCCTCATATACAATTCATTGTAACCATTATATTTATCATTGTTGAAAGTATTAATAGTACATTACGATACTAGTAGAATAAGTCGTGCTTTACGGTATCGATTAAAATAAATGTTATTATGTTTTATAGCACCGATTAAAATAAATCATAATAAAATTTAGACGTTACAGCAACTCAAAGACTTTGATTAATAATTTTTCAACAGGAAGCCATTTTGAGATAGCAAGACCGGACTGGTGATTTTCGATTGTTTATACATAGATCTTAACCCATTAAGTTCCAAATTGCAGAAATTTCAATATTACATTCAAGCTTGAATAACTTGATGAAAACAACAAAAAATTTAATAGGGAATAGTCATTCTTTCTATTTTCGGGTATGCCCGGCACGATGCTGTGGTTAAAAAAATTTTAAAAATTGTTCTTTAGTTAATTATAGGTGAATTAAAATAAAAAATTTGTTTTTTTCAAGCACTTTTTTTCAATCTAAATTTAGAGAGGGAAGCAATTTTATTTTAAGCGTCGCAAATATTCAAAAAAGTGCACAAAATATCTGAATTTTCCAAATGTCACCCGGTTTTTTGGCTTCGATTTTTTTTTTCACAAAATGGCGGCGGTTTTTGTGAAACACTGTGATGTGAAACTTCGTGATCCTAACAAAAAAATGTTATAGAATGAAAAGTGCTTAAAATTATTAAAAGAACACACCTTCTAACCAGCAATTTATTTTTTTTATTTATTTTGAGCCATTTTGAAATTGTTCAAAAAAGTGAAATTTGAAAAAAATTAAAATTTTGCTAAAAACTTTTCAAAAAATTTCTTATGTGTTCTTTGAATAATTCTAAGCACTGGGGGGGGGGGGGGGGGGGGGGGGGGGGGGGGGGGGGGGGGGGGGGGGGGGGGGGGGGGGGGGGGGGGGGGGGGGGGGGGGGGGGGGGGGGGGGGGGGGGGGGGGGGGGTGGGGGGGGGGGGGGGGGGGGGGGGGGGGGGGGGGGGGGGGGGGGGGGGGGGGGGGGGGGGGGGGGGGGGGGGGGGGGGGGGGGGGGGGGGGGGGGGGGGGGGGGGGGGGGGGGGGGGGGGGGGGGGGGGGGGGGGGGGGGGGGGGGGGGGGGGGGGGGGGGGGGGGGGGTGGGGGGGGGGGGGGGGGGGGGGGGGGGGGGGGGGGGGGGGGGGGGGGGGGGGGGGGGGGGGGGGGGGGGGGGGGGGGGGGGGGGGGGGGGGGGGGGGGGGGGGGGGGGGGGGGGGGGGGGGGGGGGGGGGGGGGGGGGGGGGGGGGGGGGGGGGGGGGGGGGGGGGGGGGGGGGGGGGGGGGGGGGGGGGGGTGCCGCGTAGAGTGAGGCATGAGCAAGCACGCAACCAGCCCCCGGGGGGGACACACTCCACACCAAGGCGGGTGGGGGCGCGGGGACAGGACAGCGGGGGAGGGCACACAACCACCCATGGCCGGACACAGCACGCGCGGCCACCACGGTGGCCGCCAACGCACACGCGCCCCAGCCACTCACGATCCCCGGGCTACCTCACGGGGGGGGGGGGGGGGGGGGGGGGGGGGGGGGGGGGGGGGGGGGGGGGGGGGGGGGGGGGGGGGGGGGGGGGGGGGGGGGGGGGGGGGGGGGGGGGGGGGGGGGGGGGGGGGGGGGGGGGGGGGGGGGGGGGGGGGGGGGGGGGGGGGGGGGGGGGGGGGGGGGGGGGGGGGGGGGGGGGGGGGGGGGGGGGGGGGGGGGGGGGGGGGGGGGGGGGGGGGGGGGGGGGGGGGGGGGGGTGGGGGGGGGGGGGGGGGGGGGGGGGGGGGGGGGGGGGGGGGGGGGGGGGGGGGGGGGGGGGGGGGGGGGGGGGGGGGGGGGGGGGGGGGGGGGGGGGGGGGGGGGGGGGGGGGGGGGGGGGGGGGGGGGGGGGGGGGGGGGAGGGGGGGGGGGGGGGGGGGGGGGGGGGGGGGGGGGGGGGGGGGGGGGGGGGGGGGGGGGGGGGGGGGGGGGGGGGGGGGGGGGGGGGGGGGGGGGGGGGGGGGGGGGGGGGGGGGGGGGGGGGGGGGGGGGGGGGGGGGGGGGGGGGGGGGGGGGGGGGGGGGGGGGGGGGGGGGGGGGGGGGGGGGGGGGGGGGGGGGGGGGGGGGGGGGGGGGGGGGGGGGGGGGGGGGGGGGGGGGGGGGGGGGGGGGGGGGGGGGGGGGGGGGGGGGGGGGGGGGGGGGGGGGGGGGGGGGGGGGGGGGGGGGGGGGGGGGGGGGGGGGGGGGGGGGGGGGGGGGGGGGGGGGGGGGGGGGGGGGGGGGGGGGGGGGGGGGGGGGGGGGGGGGGGGGGGGGGGGGGGGGGGGGGGGGGGGGGGGGGGGGGGGGGGGGGGGGGGGGGGGGGGGGGGGGGGGGGGGGGGGGGGGGGGGGGGGGGGGGGGGGGGGGGGGGGGGGGGGGGGGGGGGGGGGGGGGGGGGGGGGGGGGGGGGGGGGGGGGGGGGGGGGGGGGGGGGGGGGGGGGGGGGGGGGGGGGGGGGGGGGGGGGGGGGGGGGGGGGGGGGGGGGGGGGGGGGGGGGGGGGGGGGGGGGGGGGGGGGGGGGGGGGGGGGGGGGGGGGGGGGGGGGGGGGGGGGGGGGGGGGGGGGGGGGGGGGGGGGGGGGGGGGGGGGGGGGGGGGGGGGGGGGGGGGGGGGGGGGGGGGGGGGGGGGGGGGGGGGGGGGGGGGGGGGGGGGGGGGGGGGGGGGGGGGGGGGGGGGGGTGGGGGGGGGGGGGGGGGGGGGGGGGGGGGGGGGGGGGGGGGGGGGGGGGGGGGGGGGGGGGGGGGGGGGGGGGGGGGGGGGGGGGGGGGGGGGGGGGGGGGGGGGGGGGGGGGGGGGGGGGGGGGGGGGGGGGGGGGGGGGGGGGGGGGGGGGGGGGGGGGGGGGGGGGGGGGGGGGGGGGGGGGGGGGGGGGGGGGGGGGGGGGGGGGGGGGGGGGGGGGGGGGGGGGGGGGGGGGGGGGGGGGGGGGGGGGGGGGGGGGGGGGGGGGGGGGGGGGGGGGGGGGGGGGGGGGGGGGGGGGGGGGGGGGGGGGGGGGGGGGGGGGGGGGGGGGGGGGGGGGGGGGGGGGGGGGGGGGGGGGGGGGGGGGGGGGGGGGGGGGGGGGGGGGGGGGGGGGGGGGGGGGGGGGGGGGGGGGGGGGGGGGGGGGGGGGGGGGGGGGGGGGGGGGGGGGGGGGGGGGGGGGGGGGGGGGGGGGGGGGGGGGGGGGGGGGGGGGGGGGGGGGGGGGGGGGGGGGGGGGGGGGGGGGGGGGGGGGTGGGGGGGGGGGGGGGGGGGGGGGGGGGGGGGGGGGGGGGGGGGGGGGGGGGGGGGGGGGGGGGGGGGGGGGGGGGGGGGGGGGGGGGGGGGGGGGGGGGGGGGGGGGGGGGGGGGGGGGGGGGGGGGGGGGGGGGGGGGGGGGGGGGGGGGGGGGGGGGGGGGGGGGGGGGGGGGGGGGGGGGGGGGGGGGGGGGGGGGGGGGGGGGGGGGGGGGGGGGGGGGGGGGGGGGGGGGGGGGGGGGGGGGGGGGGGGGGGGGGGGGGGGGGGGGGGGGGGGGGGGGGGGGGGGGGGGGGGGGGGGGGGGGGGGGGGGGGGGGGGGGGGGGGGGGGGGGGGGGGGGGGGGGGGGGGGGGGGGGGGGGGGGGGGGGGGGGGGGGGGGGGGGGGGGGGGGGGGGGGGGGGGGGGGGGGGGGGGGGGGGGGGGGGGGGGGGGGGGGGGGGGGGGGGGGGGGGGGGGGGGGGGGGGGGGGGGGGGGGGGGGGGGGGGGGGGGGGGGGGGTATATGCATCTTCTATAACATTTTTTTAAGATGGTATTTTTCGAGAAAAAAAATCACGAAGTTTAACATCACTCTGTTTCACAAAAACCGCCGCCATTTTGTGAAAAAAAATCGTAGCCAAAAAACCGGATGAGATTGGATAGCTCAGATATTTATGCATTTTGTGCATATTTGCGACGTTTAAAATAAAATTGCTTTCCCCTCTAAATTCGATTGAAAAAAATTCTTGAAAAAAACGCATTTTTTATTTTAATTCGCTTAGTATTAACTAAAGAAGAATTTTAAAAATTTTTTTAACCACCGCATCGTGTCGGGTATACCCGAAATAGTTAGAATGATTATTCCCTAATAATTTTTTTGTTGTTTTCATCAAGTTATTCAAGCTTGAATGTAAGAATGAAATTTCTGCAATTTAGGACTTAATGGGTTAAATAATGTGGAATTTCGCTTTTGAAAGTTGATTTTATAGTTTTATAATTTTTCTACCGTTTTCACCCAGTTAACAATAAAAAAAGTTATTTTTAATTTTCGATTCAACTAGTCTTATAGGAAATTTAATTTTAAACAACTTTCATGTCTAGCCATTTTCTCGTAAAAGTTAATAGTAACAAAGCTATTTCGATGAAAGTAAAAAAAAATTAGCATCGGCAACTATAGTTTCCATCAATAAAAGTGATTATGGAATAAAGTGCACTCCTAAAATTCCCTGACTCCCGGACAATAAAAAAAAGTTTGAAAGAAAATGATACTTGTTTGCATCCAACAATATAAATATTCATATATAATAATATTTGGTTAACACAACCAAATTTCATTTGAAATAATAATATTTTTATTTGTAAATCTCGATACTGTTAGTCAGTGACTCAGCAGTCCCAGCGAAAGCATATGGTAAATCCACGAAATATCGGGAACCAACTCGGCCGGAAAAATTGCAAAAATTTTTCGTGAAGGCACGCCTACCAGGCCAATTTTTCTCGAAAATACTCGCGTGCATGGCCAATCGTAGGGTATACTTTTTTGCGGTATATTTTTTTTAATGCTCGACAAAATGCAGAGTTTTCGTTTTTTCAAATCCTTCTCAAGTTCGATCTAATCAATTATTTTCAAACATTTACGTTTTCAAACAACAAGAGTTTACAATTTCTTATGTGATAAACTATATGTATGCTTCTAAAGTAGATTTATTTTTACTGATTTTGGCAAGCATATATATAGCCTGCCGCATTGTAAACATAAGATTTGAATAAACTAGGAAAATTTAGAAGAAAAGAGCTTTAATTTAAGCTATTAAACTTAAAAAACGATTGACTGGATCGGAAAGTACGACGATTTGAAAAAAAGGCAAATATCGCTATTTTTCATGAATTAGCTCTATTTTGGCAAAATTCAAACATTTGTCCCTTTCTTCAAATGCATTTCACTTTTCAAAAAATATTCAAAATACAGAATTTTTTATTCCGCCCTTTTAAGTTGCTCTTGAGTACGTTCTATTAATTAAAAATAAGGAAAGAAAGATATATTAATTAGAACAGGTGGCGGGAGCGTCGTCGCGCAGCGATTACATATCTTGCAGATAATTATCTTTAAAAATTCGTATGTCAAAAAATATTCAAACTACAGAATTTTTATTCTGCCCTTTTAAGTTGCACTTGAGTACGTCTATTAATTAAAAATAAGGAAAGAAAGATTTATTAATTAGAACAGGTGGCGGCAGCGTCGTCGCGCCGCGATTACATATCTTGCAGATAATTATCTTTAAAAATTCGTATGTCAAAAAATATTCAAACTACAGAATTTTTATTCTGCCCTTTTAAGTTGCACTTGAGTACGTCTATTAATTAAAAATACGGAAAGAAAGATTTATTAATTAGAACAGGTGGCGGCAGCGTCGTCGCGCAGCGATTACATATCTTGCAGATAATTATCTTTAAAAATTCGTATGTCAAAAAATATTCAAAATACAGAATTTTTATTCGGCCCTTTTAAGTTGCACTTGAGTACGTCTATTAAT
>JACCIB010001283.1:0-41907 GCA_018906965.1 Philotrypesis tridentata
TTTAGCGGAAGTATTGGGAATGATGTTGGCAGTAATGGTGGTAATAACGCAGAGAAAAGAAAGAAGAAATTAAGTAAGAAGAAAAGTAGTAATAAAGTGAATGTTACGACTCATGGAGACAGAATGGATTTGTTGTTACTCAGTGATGCACCATCGGCAGAGTTGCGTACTAATTCAAAAATAGTGGGCAAAACTCTCATGAATGTGTCTGGGTTTCAGAAGAAAGCAAATCCAACTGGAGGAAGTGGAATTATACAATGGTGGAAGGACAATGGTGGAATATTTAAGCCTGTGGTTTTTAATAGTGGTAAAAATCTCGATAAAACAACAGGTGTGCCACGAGGAAAGTCTGGTTTGGGGGTTGGAAAAGATGTGTCGAAAGGAGCTGTCCCAAAAGACAGACGTAATGTTCGTCAATGGAGGAATAGAAATATGGAGGAGCCAGATTTCGACTCCCGATGGAAGCTACGGGAGTTGGCACTGAATGGAGGGCATCCTTCACGAGATTTGGAGTACAATGTTGACAACAGAAATAGATATAATGTGGAGGATTGTCAACATAGTGACTCGGAGCCCTTGATTACTTCGTTTCGTGATGTGGCTAAACGAGTAGATAAATTTGTAGAGGCAGAAGAAAGAACGAATTCGAAGAATTCGAGAAGCAAATCTCATTTAATAACTCAAGGCGCTGTTATAACCGCTACGGAAAACAGAAATTTCCTAATTGTAAATTTTGGAGGGAAAGAGTATGGGCGTTAGTGGATAGCGGAGCAATGGTGTCTTTGATGAAGTCAGAAATAGCGAAAAGATTTGCTGACAAAATAGTCTCTTGTAACAAGTTTATTAGTGGAGTGACAGGTGAAGTTACTCCAGTGAGAGGCAGTATAGAAATCATGCTAGATATAGAGGGAAAATCCGGAGTTTTAGATTGTATTATGATGGATGGCCCTGGTCATGGTTTCATTCTTGGTGTGGATTTTTGCCGAGATTGGGCCTTGGATATTGATTTTAGGAAGAATCTATGGAGGAACAATGGTGGTATTTGGTATTCTTTTGAGGAAAATGGTACTTACGGCAAACCAAAATTGATAGCAGAATGTGCAAGTTTGTCTGAGTTGAAGATGGAAGACTATGAGAAAATCATTGAAATAGTTAAGAAATATTTGCCTGAGGATCCACCGGTCCGGCTGAATGCTACAAATCTGGCGGAGCACAAAATCGTGTATTTAGGGGATGCTCCTGTTAAGCATAAATTCAGGAGATGGTCTCCTAAAAGGTGGAATGCAGGTATGAAGGAGATAGAGGAAATGTTGCGGATAGGGGTTATAGAGGAATCAAATAGTGATTTTAGTAGCGCTCCAGTGATCGTCTTTAAGGAAAACGGCGATGTTCGTTTATGTATTGATTACAGGGATGTTAACAAGCTGACAGAAAAGGATGCTTATCCGTTGCCATCGATTAACGGAATTCTGGATAAATTGCGGCACGCTAGGTACATTTCGAAAATTGACCTGAAGAAAGCGTATTTTCAGATTCCAATGAAGGAAAATAGCAAACGTTATACGGCTTTTGCAATGCCGGGTAGTGGTTTGTGGCAATTTACTCGCCCCTTTTGGGCTTTCGAATGCCCCGGCCACATTTCAGCGTTTGATTGACTCCTTATTTGGGCCAGAGTTTGAACCGCATATTTTCGGTTATCTGGATGATGTTATAGTGGTGGCGGATGATTTTGAGGAGCATATTAAATGGTTGGAATTAATACTGCGGAAAATTGTAGAGGCTGGTTTGACGGTCAACCGGAAGAAATGTGAATTTGCTTGTTCCAGAGTAGGATATTTGGAGTATCTTTTGGATAGAGAAGGTCTGAGACCAGATCCAGAGAGAATTGCTCCAATTATGGACTATCCACCTCCCAAGGACAAAACACAATTGGAAAGATTCTTGGGGATGATTGCGTGGTATAGTCGATTTCTGGAACATGATGCGGAATTAAAAGTACCATTGCTGAAGAATATCAAGAATCTGAAGGAATGGAATTAGGGAGAGGAGCAACAACAGGCGTTTGAGGAATTGAAGAAAGCATTAACAAATGCTCCTGTGCTGGCTCGCCCGGATTTTTCTAAAACTTTTACAATCCAGTGTGATGCCTCAAATTTTGCGGTTGGGGCGGTTTTGACCCAAGAAATGGAGGATGGTGAGCACCCTGTAGTATACCTGAGCAGAGTATTGTCGTCGGCAGAGAAGAATTATACAACTACCGAGAAAGAATGCTTGGTTATGGTATGGGCAATTAAAAAATTGAGGCCTTATATAGAGGGTTACCATTTCAAAGTAATAACTGATCACAGTGCTTTGAAATGGTTGCAAAATTTGAAAGATCCTACTGGTAAATTAGCCAGATGGGCCTTGAAACTCCAACAATGGGATTTTGAATGTATTTTAGATGTGTATGTCACACAATCTAAATATGACTTTATCCCTCGGTAGTTGTTTAATGTGCTTGTTGGCTTTATCGATCTCTCCGAGGCAATCATGTGGAAAAGGGTTAGAATAAAAAGGCCCTTTTCTTATATTATCAACGTTTCGGCGAACATTGTCGCCCTCATCAGGACACTGTCGAAAGTTTTTATTATAAATATAAATATAAAATTACACAACGATTTTTTAAAACAATATTCTTAGAGAACTTACATATCGGAGCTGTCGTGATTTTTGTACATCTCAATGATGTTTTTCCCCCCCCGGCTATTTAATAGCGGGGGACGAGAGACGCCGAGCGACACCGTTATTATTTATATTTCTCTGTCGGCTAATTTCTCAGAAGTGAGGAAGTAGCCAACAGCCGTCGCTTATATATAATGTGCACGACTCATGATCTTTAACGCGGTTTTGTTTACAAGTGACGTCACACATCACCTCATCTGTTCAATGTATATAAACAGAATACATGTATTCACATTTAACTTTTCTGCTGGTAAATCAAATGTGTGTACACATTATTGAGTTTTTGGGTATCCTCCTTTTTATTTATACCGTTTTTCTGTAAATGTATGTACATCATTTCCGAGATCAATCTTTTATTTAGATTACTCTCCCTGTCTTTAATACGGTAATCTTCAAAATTGAAAACATGGTTGTACTTTTCTTTATGCTCGGAAATGACATTGCCTTTGAATTTTCTATGCTCCTCAACACGTGTACACACATTTCTTTTTGTTTGGCCGACGTATGTGGCAGTGCAGTCATTACATTTAAGTTCATAAACAACATTATTTTCCAAGTGATTTTCTTTTTTATCTTTACCCTTTACAATAATATTGCACATCTGACTATGTATCTTTGGAATAGTTGTTATATTGTTACGCCTCAAAGAATGCTGCACACACTCATAGAAACCGCCGATGTATGGTATGCCAACGCAATTACGATATGTATTTTCTTTTGACCGTTGTTCTGGTTGTCTCGTTGTTTTGACTTGCGACAGTCGTTTCTTGACATATTTATTAATGAACTCAACAGGGTAATCATTTTCAAGCAGTAAATTCTTAACAATATTAATGTTTTTCTCATGAAAACATCTACTTGATAACTTTACTGCTCGGTCAACTAAATTGTACACCATGGGATTTTGAAATTATCCATAAGAAAGGTGCTTTACACCATGTTCCAGACGCGTTATCTAGAGGGTTTATTATAGAGGAATTAAAATTAACTATAGAGGATATTAAGGATGAATGGTACTTACAACGTCTGAAAGAAGTACAGGATGCTCCAACTAAGTATTCCACATGGAGGGTAGATAATGGATTATTTTATAAATACAGAAATGATCCGTTGTTAGATCCCATAGTGTTTCAGGAGGAAGGTTGGAGGTTAGTGGTACCGTGTGATTATAAAAATCAGGTTATGGTGGAAGCGCACAGTAATTTTACGGCTGGTCATTTGGGTTTTGAAAAGACCTACGATAGAATTGCTTGTGAGTATTACTGGCCAGGAATGTGGTACGAGGTTCGGCGATTCATACAAGAATGCGAAACCTGCCAGAAGTATAAGGCAGTACAGTCAGGTCCTATGGGTCTGATGGGAAACCGAATTGTGGAACGTCCATGGGCGGTGGTGGCGGCAGATCTAATGGAATTTCCGTTAAGTAGAGGTCAAAATAAGTATCTTATTGTTTTCCAGGACTTGTTTACTAGGTGGATAGAGGTGAAACCGATTCGGAAAGCTACGGGTCAAGCAGTAGCTAAAGCGGTTGAGGAATTGGTTTTACTTAAATGGGAAGTTCCCGATTATTTGTTAACAGATAACGGGAAGGAATTCATTAATAAAACTTTGGCGGATACTTTGTAGGAATATAGGGTGAAACATGTGACCACGCCACCGTACCATCCAGAAGCAAATCCTGTGGAGAGGAGTAACAGGACTTTGAAAACCATGATTGCCTCGTATGTGGGGCAGAATCATAGGTTATGGGATCAGCATATAGTGGAGTTAAGGCACGCTTTCAATACGGCGGTGCAAACAACTACGAAGGTGTCACCGGCGTTTTTGAACTATGGGAGACAACCACAGCTGATTAAATCATGGAGGAAATCTGTAGAGGATAGAGGAAATGTAGTGCCGTTGGATCCAAAATTGTGGACGGATCGAATGAAAAGGCTGGATGCACTATGTGACTTGGTAGGTAAACATATAGAGGAAGCACGGTTAAAACAAGCTGGTCTTTACAATCGTGCTAGGAAACCGGCTGAATTTAACGTGGGGGATTTAGTGTGGAGGAAGTTACACATGCTTTCAAAAGGCGTGGATGGAGTTTCTTCCAAGTTAGCGGGTAAATATGACAGTCCATTCAAAATTTTGGAAAAACGATCACCCCCAGTATACATTTTGGAAACAGCGGATAAGCGGAAAAATGCAATGGCATATGTTAACGAATTAAAGAAATATATAGCTCCGCGAGGTAGAGGTGTTATTTTTCTAGATGGCGGTATGGCGGATGGAGGCATGTAGAGGTTTTATTTCAGCTGGTGGTGGTTGTGCTGTTCTGTACTGTGTTGTAAGTAGGGTTTTGTTGTCGTCTGTAACGTTTTGTTTAGGGAGGGGGAGTGTAGAAATTATGGAGGATATAATTTCTATGTTTTTTTGGTTGTATAGAGGATTATAGAGGAAATGGCCGGATACACACCTTCATGGTCCGATGAATTGGAGGCGGATATCCTCCGGGAGCAGGAGCTCGAGAGGATTCGCGAGCAGCGGCGGCGTAGTCGTCCGGCATCGGACATGACGGCTACGGCCGAAATTTGGGCTCGCCGGATGGAGGAGTTGAGGCTCTCGGTGGAAGCCGACAAGAGGTGGTCGTTGGGGCCTCCGCCGAGCGCCCCTAAGATTTTAAGGCGGCCCTACTCTATAAACCCCCAACCGGATACGGTTGGGGTGGCCCTGGTACGCATGTTGTACCTCCGTGGAGAGGCCGGGAGCGTGCCAAGGGAGAGTAGGGAGGCCGAGGAGTCGAGGGAAGCGGTGGCGGAGCTTGACGCTCTTGTCGGGGTGGAGGAAGGAGCCGCCTCGGCGGCTCCTGTAGAGGTAGATAGTCAGATAAATTGATGCAGGAACAAATGGATAGATAGATAGGTAGAGGAATTTTTTTTTTGGTTTATAGGTGGAGGAAAAGGTAGAGGAAGAGGTGGAGGAGGAGATGGAGACGCTGGAGGTAACCATCTCCAATGAGAGGGCCAGGAGATCGACTCCGTTCCAGGACTTACCGGATGACCCTTACCCCATGTTCCGTGGGGAGAATGGGAAACGTCGGCGTTATAACCCCCGGCGGCAGCTGACTCTGGATGATTATGAGTCAGCTAGGGAGGTGCTGTCGCGGGGTCGGTCCCCATCACCACCAGGGGCGCCGAATCCCGTTCCTCCCCACATGAGGTTTGGGTACACTCCGGTACCCTTTTACAATCCGGTGCAGGCCCAGGCTCGTTGGAGGGCAGAAAGGAGCCGTCCACGCAAGTCCCCGGCGTGGACTGGTAATTAGCCAAATTATGAAGGGAATAGTGGAAATGGAGGATATGGCGGAAATTCATAGTGTTTTTTTTTGTTTTTTTCCTTAGTTATGCAGGCACGTCGTGAGGAGGAGTCGGAGGTTGCTCCATCGACATCTGCGGGGACGGTACCGCGGACTCCCCGTGAGGGGAGGCGCAGCCGGTGGGGTGGCTCGGTGGAAGCCGAGACTCCCCGCCGAGGGAGCCAGCCGGTTCTCTCGGGAATATTGTTTGGGAACTTAAAGGCCATTGTTACCGATCCGGAGGTTGACCCCCCCTTCAGATCGTGCTTTAACTGTCGAGGCCGGGGGCACCGCTGGGAACGATGCGCCCGAGAAAGGAAGCGGTTCTGCTTCAACTGTGGGCGGCTAAATACCGACATGGTGGACTGTGCGCGGTGTGGGGAAACCCACCGGGCCTACATGGCGGAACGGGCGGGTCAGACCCGTCCAGGCCCGACCGGGGATCCATCTTACCCCCGCAGAGTGCGTTTCGAAGAAGAGGAGCAGTACCGCCCCCAAGCTACGAGGAGGCCGCTCAACTGGGCGACGAGAGGGTAGACCCAGGAGGGAAGTGGTTGATTCCACCCCAGGCACTTCCACTACCGCAGATGGTCCGGCGTCTGGGGGCATTGCCCAAAATTATTTATTGGTCATAAGGGAGTTGGTGAACGCACCACCCGAGGTCCGTGACCTCCTTTTGGCGGCCTTGGCTCCAGGGCCACGATAGTTTTTAAATAAATAGTTTATTCTTGATATGGTGGTTTTATTATTTGAGTTGTTGGTCCAAATCTATTTATTTGGCGGCTTTCCTTGTGTCGGAAATGGAGGAATTTTATTTGTTTCAGGTTTTCTTATTGGCGGTTTCTCAGTTGGTTATAGAGGATTTCTTTTTCAAGTTTTCTGGAGGTTATAGAGGTTGTAAACGTTTTGGAGGAAAACTTGGATATTCAGGTATATCCAAGGTTTTGTGGGGGGTATTGCGACGTAGCAATAATTATTGCTGCGTCGTGAACATTATTACACGGCCAGCTGATTCACTCTCGGCGATATGACAGCTCCTGGAGCGGAGCCAGCGCTCGGTGGCGCTAGCAGGAGTTGCTTCTGACCGGCCGCATGCGGAGCGCAGGATGTGAGCTCCCGAGTCCCACCTGCGCGCCGGCGCTCGGGAGGGGGCACGGCAGGAAGTTAGCTAGCGGCGCACGCGCGGTCACATGCACGAGGCTGTGTGTGTGTGAGAGCGAGAGAGAGAGAATGATGCGCGCGAGCTGTTAGCGAGAGCGAGAGAGGGAGAGAGAATCTGTGGCGTGCGTGATAGCGACGAGAGTGAGAGAGAGAGCATGTGGCGCGGGTGATAATAGAGGGGATAGAGTGAGAGCGGTGATCGACCATGATCGAGTGAGAGTGAGAGGGCGCCTGCTATCGGGCGATAGAGTGGTGATGAAGGAAGCGAGATAGACGCGGAGTACTGTACAGGGGAACTGTACAGTACAGTACATGGCGGTAGAGGTTTTCTTTTCAACATAGTGGAAACATGGCGGTGATCCATTCGGAGATTTCAGTTGGTATCTTAGGGTCTGTATGCAGTGACTCATATGGATCGATCAATGCAATTTGAATCTCGCACGTCCAGTTTCGTTATCTATAGGGGGAGCCACCGGATGGGGATCAATATTGATTGATTGATTTTTATCAGTAAAGGGGGCGCGAATTATGAGATTAGTCAAGGATATAGAGGGCGATAATTGTTTTCTCAACCAATGAATAAATTAGGATTTGGAAAAGAGGGCGCTGGAGGAAACTCACCGATACAGGAATAGATTGGTGGTAGTTCTTGAAAATCAATAGGGGATTTTTCTAGGAAAGAGGACCAATTATGTAATTTTGGAGGCCGGGCTTGCGCTTCCGTGAAGAAGGAGGTCGAGTGGGAAAACGCGGCATCCTTCCTCGATCGGAGCGTCGGCCTCGGCCATTCCGGCACTGGCAGTTGGTGAATACAGTTGTTTTTCCAGCAGTTCTTGCCTTTTTCGCTCCTCTCTTGACTTTTGGGAAGCCATCTTGGTCGTGTATTTTGGAGGAGTTTTCGAGTCGAGGAGCTGACGAGGTGTTACCATTGGAGTTCTTGTGGATTATTTATAGAGGAATTTGGTGAGAGTTTGGTACCTTATTTAATATACGAGGAAAAAACATATAGAGGAATAATTTACATGTCGAGGAATAAGTGCCGCGTTCGATAGAGGATTTCTTCGCGCGTTTCAGCGGATGGCGGTTTTCCTTTTGTTTAATTAGAAGCAATCGTAGAGGAATTTTTGCGGCCCTTTTTCTATTTAGCACTACTGAGCAGCCTTGGATGTAGTAATATGGCCGCGTGCCCATGACTTTATTTCGAATCATTACCAATTTGTTTGAACGGATAATAATTGTATAAGGAAATTCGAATATATTTGTGACTTATTAACCATTACATATCTGTGTTACCATTTTCAACCTGATTGCCACCACATTTCCCACTTTTCATCCATTGCAGGGATACCACGAGCCAGGGAAAAAGAATAATGCCGTGTGTTTAATAAATACTTTGTAAATAACTAGAATTTCCGTGCGGGCGGGAAATTTCCACGTTACAACTTTCAAGTAATACAGTTCCAGTAACACGGTTATATAGTTCAACAAAGTTGCAGTGTTCATCGTGGCCAATAATATCGTAAGTAATACAATACTTCATTTTATTTGTATAGGAGAATGAAATTGCATCTGTGTGCGTGTGATATTATTTAGTGATAGCGTGAGTGCATGCGAGTGAAAACGCATCATTTTTCAAGTATTATTTGTAAGTCTGCACGTGTGTGTGTGTATGATTATTTGCATGAAAGAGAGAGAGAAAGAGAGAGTGAGAGAGAGAGAGAGCGTGTGCGTGTGATTATTTGCATGTGGAGAGAGAGAGAGAGAGAGCTATTCTATGCGCGTGATTATTTGCATGTGAGTGTTAGTGATAGCTTGAGTGCATGCGAGTCAAAACACGTCATGTTTCAATTATTATTTGCAAGTGTATGCGTATAATTATTTGCATGAGAGAGAGAGAGAGAGAGAGAGAGAGAGAGAGAGAGAGAGAGAGAGAGAGAGAGAGAGAGAGCGTGTGTCCGCGTGATTATTTGCATGTGGAGAGAGAGACCTATTGTGTGTGCGTGATTATTTGTATGTGAGTGTTAGTGATAACTTGAGTGCATGCGAGTCAAAACGCGTCATGTTTCAATTATTATTTGCAAGTCTGCGCGTGTGTATAATTATTTGCATGAGAGAGAGAGAGAGAGGAGAGAGAGCGAGAGGAGAGAGCGTGTGTGCGCGTGATTATTTGCATGTGTGTGTGTGATTATTTGCATGTGAGAGAGCAAGTGTGTGTATGTGTGTGCACGTGTGTGTATATTAGAGAGAGAGGAGACAGTGAGCGCATGAGTGTGTGTGTGTGTGAGCAGAATGTAGTTTATGCAAAATTAATTTATTTAAACAATTTTTTGTTTAAATCAATTAATTTTGCAAAACTGAGTTTTGCTGTACATGCTCTCACGTGCAAACATCACGCTTTTGCAAAATTAATTTGTTTAAACAATGTTTTGTTTAAAGAAATTAATATTGTAAAACTAAATTCTGCTCTTATCTGCTCTCACATGCATACGTCATGTTTTTGCAAAACTGCAGTCTGATCTCATGCAAACATCTGGCTTTTGCAAATATGATTAAATTTTTACTAATTTTTGAGACGTACTAATAATTGAGACGTTATTGGAAGTGAGTATGAATATTTTTGAATATAAATTTAGTCAATATTAAATAAATTTCATATTAATGATTATCTTTTATTTTTTCAGAACCACTTATGCAGGGAAGTAAATTTTTTCCCTCAGGTGTATTGCGAAGTGCCACCACCACCAACACCACCAGCACTATCAACACCACCAGCATCACCAGCATCACCAGCACCACCAGCAACACCACCAGCACCAGTCGATATGATCAATATTGATTCGATCCTCCAGGATTTATTCCAAAATGTATCGAGCATCGAGCAGGTGGATCCTCCGATTGAAGAGAAAATCGTAGACGATCTGCAGCAAGAGCAGATCATAGACGATCAGCAGATTGTAGACGATCAGCAGATCGTGGACGATATGCAGATTGTAGACGATCAGCAGATCGTGGACGATATACAGATTGTAGACGATCAGCAGATCGTAGACGATCAGCAGACCGTAGACGCACTGTAGATTGTAGACGATCAACAGCAGCAGCAGCAGATGATAGTAGATGGTGAAAAGATCATCGATCAACAACAGCTGGAGGAGTTGGAACCCCTTACTCCGCAACAATTAAAATGTCTGTACATTGACTTTTATAATATTTATGAAAAGATGCACCTTTCGGAGGAGCTGCAGAAAAGTGATGAACAGTCTAGTGTTAATAGTAATAATGACCAACGTGTAGAGACGGATGGAGATATTAAAAATTCAAAAAGCAGTATGTGTCATATGTGGGACTTTAATAACGAACAATTAGCTATATTAAATGAAAATTTTGAGAAATTAATAAAATTAATAAGTAAAAACAATAAAAAAAAACAAGTTGAAAACTAAAAGAAATATTGAATGTAAACTTAAAAAAACGCCAAAAGTTGCATTAAAAAAAGGAAAAATATCAAAAACGTTAGAAAAATGTAAAGGAATAAATTTTAATGTATTTTTATAGGTTAATAAATAATTATTAAATAAAATGTATATATTGAAAATATGTTTATTTATACATTCTCATAATCGTTACATTCCATAATCCTATACTATCATACTAGATAAATTATTGAAAATTCTTGTTATTACATTATTATTATTATTAAATTAACAAAGTAATCAGTTTTGTGAACTTTGTCGATCTCTCCGAGGTAAACTTTGTAGGAAAAAGGTGAAAAAACTTACACCATTTTTTCCTTTTTCAACGTTTCGGTGAACATTGTCACCCTCTTCAGGAAACTGTCAATTTTATTAATAAATAAAAGTAAATTAATAAACACAAAATATAAATCAATAAGCAAATGGACAAATCATTTTTACATATAAATGATTTGTCCATTTGCTTATTGATATATATTTTGTGTTTATTGAGTTAATATCACAGAACCTTTACTTGCAAATATTGAGGAGTTTCAAGAACGTGATTCTAGTTGGACTCTTCATTCTATTGAGAGTAACAGATAAATATAAACAAATTCAAGCCATTGCATACTGGTAGCTCATATATACCTCTACCATTATTTATAACAAAGAGAAAAGCATGTATTAATGTGAAAAATACTTTATATCCTGCTAATGATAAAACACGCTCCAATAGATTAAGTAATTACATTCAATATGAGCATACATTAAATATGAAAGGCATTGAGTTTCCAGTATTATTGAAGCGGATTCCACGATTTGAAAAGCAAAACAGTTATATTTCCATAAATGTTTTTGGATTGGACAGCAAAAATATTGTACCCTTATATTTAACATCTTGCAAAAAAAATAGTCATATAAATCTGCTTTTAATAACAAATCAAAAGAATAATTTAGATGAAAATAATAAATTTAAAGCTGAATCACATTGTGTATATATAAAAAATCTTTCACGTTTAATTAGCAAAGATTTTACAAGTAAAAAACGAAGATAGATTGAGGCAACATGAGGAACATTGTAAAGTATAAAATAATTGTAAAATTAGACTTTCTGAACCAGGAAATGATGTAATTCAGTTTAAAAATCATCGATATAATGAAAAGTTACCTTTCACAATCTACGCAGACTGTGAGTGTTTGTTAACACGTATAAAACAGGATAAAATCGTTAATACACAATCAGTGCAGAGCCATGAAATACATAGTATAGGATGTTATTTTCAATGCAGCTATAATAATTCTTTATCAACGTATAAGTTTTATAGAGGTGCTGAAGCATCTAAATGGTTTGCTGCAGAATTGAAAAAAATAGAAGAACAAATAACTTCTTTATATAATAATCCTTTACCGATGTCAACTTTATCTCAGACTGAAATAACAGAGTATTGTAATTCAAAAATATGCCACATTTGTAAAAAAAATGTAAATGATGATGTGAAAGTGCGGGACCACTGCCACCTGACTGGAAAGTATCGAGGACCTGCATATAATGCATGCAATTTAAACTATCAAGATTCGAAAATAATACCAGTTGTATTTCACAACTTCAGTGGTTACGATGCACATTTTATCATATCTGACGTCTCAAATCACTTTCCAGGACAAATTGATTCACAACCTCTAACGAAAGAGAAATATATTTCTTTTACAAAGCATGTAGAAAACAGTAGCATCAAATTTAGATTTTTAGACTCTTTTCGATTCATGCCGTCTTCATTAGAAAAACTGACATCATATCTGCAAGACTATGAAACTGTAAAGAAAGAATTTCATCATTTCAATAATGAACAAATTAATTTGTTTACAAGAAAAGAAGTTTTACCCTACGAGTACATTGACTCATGAAAAATTTTTTCAGTAAGCTCAATGACTCGCATATATCCGATGAGGATTATGAACTTGCCAAAAATGTTTGGAAAATATTTAATGTGAAAACGCTTGGTGAATACTCTGATCTCTACATGAAAACTGACGTCTTACTTTTAGCTGATGTTTTTGAAAATTTTCTAGATCAAAGTATGAGAGTCTACAGTCTCGATCCTGCTCATTGTTATACTACTCCAGGTTTCTCTTGGGATGCAATACTCAAACATACTGGAATAAAATTAAAGCTTTTAACCGATATTGACATGGTTCTTTTTGCAGAGCGTGAAATCAGAGGTGGTTTAAGCCAATGCTCAAATCGTTATGCATCATCTAATCACAAGTACATGCTTGAAAAATATGACGCTAGTAAGGAAAATCAGTTTCTAATTTATTTAGATGCAAATAATTTGTACCGGCATAGTCTTTCACAAAGTCTGCCATACGATGAGTTTGAAGGGCTTGAAAATTTAAATGATTTTAATTTATGAAGTACTCATTCTAATGATTCCTACGGTTTTATTCTCGAAGTTGATTTAGATTATCCAAGAAATATACATAACGATCATAATGATTTGCCGTTCTGTCCTGAACATGCAAAACCGCCAGGCAGTAAGCAAGAAAAACTTTTGGCTACTCTACGATCTAAGAGAAATTATGTGATTCACTATGCAGCCTTAAAACAAGCTCTCTTAAATGGCTTACAGCTTCGTAAGATCCATAGAGTTCTAAAATTCAAGAAATCAAAATGGCTAAAATCATACATAGATTTAAATAGCAGTCTCAGATCAGTTGCGAAAAATGAATTTGAAAAGAATTATTTCAAGTTAATGAATAATGCAGTGTTTGGTAAGACCATGGAAAATATTAGAAAAAGAGTGTCAGTAAAGCTTATGAGTAAATATGAAGGAAGATATGGTGTTGAGACTCAAATTTCAAGTCCAAACTTTCCCAGCGGTTGAATATTTAACGAAAATTTAGTAGCAATACAAATGAATAAAACGGAATATACTAATGAATAAGCCAATTTATATTGGACATACAGTTCTAGATCTCTCAAAGACGCACATGTATGATTTTCATTACAACTATATGCGAAAAATATATAAAGATAATTGTAAATTATTAGATACAGATACTGATAGCCTCATATAGGCCATTAAATGCAATGATTTTTATGAAGATGTGAAACAAAATATTGACAAGTTTGATACATCTGATTATCCTACAGACAATATGTTTAATATGCCGCGTGTTAATAAAAAAGTTGTTGGACTAATGAAGGATGAGTGCAATGGACAGGTCCTCACAGAATTCATTGGTTGGAGAAGTAAAATGTATACTACAGGTGTTAATAATGAGGATTGTATGAAAAAAATCAAGGGTATCAAGGCTTCAGTTGAAAAGAAATCTATAGAGTTCAATGACTACTTGGATTGCTTAAAAAATGCATGCATTCAAAGTCGAGAGCAGTATGTGATCAGATCGAAGCTACACAAGGTTGAGACTGTGAGACAAAAGAAGGTTGCACTTATGACGATAAGAGATTTCTTCAAGATAATAACACTGATACACTTGCTTGGGGCCATTATAAAATAGCAAACGATGGGTAAGTTTGCAAATAAACTAAATATTTTTATACATCGTTTAAATTAGATGCATGTAACTTCAGTAAAAAGTGTGCGATTTAAAGAAGAGCCGACTATTCATATTATACAAACTTGGAGATTTGCTCATTATGAAGCTCGATGTGGAAAGTGGGAGCAGGCAGCACGAGATCAAGCACGTTTCACGACAAGAATCGATCAAGCAAATACTATTATAACACCTGTACTATTGAAGAAAATTAAGGAAATGAATGAATAAATGCAGTTTATTTGTATTTACATGTCATTTTTATTTATCCAACTGTTGTGAGAATTGTCAAAACCTAACCATCTTACATAAATTCTATTACTATTTTTTTTCAAAACTTTTTCAATTAAGTATACATCAGGATGTTTAGTCTTGAGAAGTTCCTCTTCACAGAATCCTCCAGCTATTGACTTGTCTTGGTAATCCTTCAGATGATAGGTGTAGGGTTTTGTATTTGAAACTTTTGTTATTGCGAAGACTTCAGTTGACCAATTGGGTGTATGACCTTTATCAAAAATACCCTTAATTCTGCTTATACGTACGCGATCTCCAATTTTAAATTTAGCTCGTTTATAAAGATTTCTGTTTGATTTTTTCATTCGATTCATTATTGGATTAACTTTGTCTTTATTAACTATTATTATAATGCAAAATTAAATCCTGTAAACTGTCTAGCCATTTGTATGTACCTTGTAGACTAAACAATTTCCACATTTTGTTTTTCAGAGTGCGATTAAAACGTTCACAAATTGATGCCTTAAGATTACTGTATGTAGAATACAAGTGGATTTTATAACTTTTCATTAGTTTTTCAAAATCTTTATTGTAAAATTCTTTTCCTCGATCTGTCTGTAAATTCTTGGGTACTCTTTTTTGCAGAAGTATGGACTTCATAGCTTCAGCTACACATTTCCCAGTTTTTTCTTTGCCTGGCACAGTCCAAGCGTACTTTGAAAATGTATCAATTACTGTGAGTAGGTATTTAAAACCTTTATTCTGCTTGGCATATGGAATCATTTCAACAAAATCCGCCTGCCAAGTTTCATCAATATCTTTAGTGATGAATGAGCGACGCGGATAATTACGCCTTGCAGGCTTATGCAGTTCATCCACTAATTTTACCTTCATTTTGTCTACGAGTCTTCTCTTGCAAATCTAATAGTATGTTGTTTATTTTAGCAATATCAGATTCAATTTTTTTAATTTTATCGTTCAAGTTACTTTCAATTCCTTGCAAATCTTTAAGAAGTTTGTCCGTTCTATGCTTAACCAATTTTTTCGCTGACTTTAAATTTACAGCATCAGTTTGTTCAGTAGCATTATCTACGTCACACAGTACTCGATTATCTAAATAAAAATTTCCATTACTTGTAAGCTTGAATCCTACTCCAGGCGGTCCACGCAATGACTCTGCTTGGACCAGCAGCTGACGTCCAAACACTTCAATGCTCATTTTGATACTGAACAAATAATTCCTGCCTCATGAAGCTCCTCTACAATTGCTTGAATTTCATTTACATGATTGTTATTACCAGCAGATGTTTCAGCTATAAGTAATCTTAGACGATCTACAAGCTCGTTTGGATCATCCCAGTAGCGGTAATCCGTAGGAGTATATCTTTGAGCGACTTTGTACAAGCCCGTTCCAATTTTACCTTGACGAAGCTTGAGAATTTTACTTATATAATTTACATATTTTTTACTCGTTGTTTCACGAACCCTCTCATTTGCTTTATAGTACTTTTTGTGAGCATTAGTATCCTTTAAAATCATAGCATAATTTTTTTTATCATTGTCAGTGATTAGTGAGGCATTAGGTTCCTTCTTAAATAATAACTCTGTCAGTCCTGGAGCTTTTGCGTACTGTTTATTACCAATTATAATTTTATTTGCTTCAAAAGTTATTGGAGTATCTCCAATCCATAGTGAATCATCTCGCATTTTCCGCACTCCGTATACTGTATCTAAAGATTTTATGTCTCCACTAAGCAACATTTTCACATTTTCATCAACTGTTTTGTCATCTCCTTTTACAATAGTTTTTTCTAGCTCATCTGCTGAATACTTAACAGCAGACTCAAAAACTGATTCATGAAAATCATTACCTTCATAATCATCAGCATCATCACTGTTTGAAGTACTACGCTCAAATTTTTTAATTCTTCTCTTTTTTCTCATCTCTTTCTTGATGATTGGACTAGACGATAAATTTACTTCTTGTTTTATTCTATTTTCAGTGGCATGAACAAGCTTTTCCAGTGGTTTCACGATTGGCTGGAACGAGTCACTCAAAGTTTTTTTCACTTACAAATTATGCAATTTTAATACATCATACTTTCTTTTCACAGCGTTTCGAGCTTTCTCAACTTCACGTAAAATTGCTGTTTGCTGATTAAAATCCGTCATCTTGACCGTTTCAAGTTTCAGAATACAATGCTAAACTTTTTCCATATTCTGTATATTTATTACAAATTGATCAAAGCCTATTCTGTAGCGACTGGTACTAAGTTAGCAAAATGTTTAGCTCGTGGTGATTCTGGCATCAATCCTCTAGACGCTGCTTGTAAGAAATACGACATTGCCTATTCGAAGAATCGAGATAACGTTCAAGCGAGAAACATTGCAGATAAAATTTTAGCTGAAAAAGCGTGGAATAGAGTAAAATCTAAAGACGCTGGTTTCAAAGAAAAAGCATCAGCTTTTGCTGTAGCCAGTGCTATGAAGTTGAAATCAAAGTTTGGTATGGGTATTCGTGGTGCTGGAGTTAAAAAGAGAAGGTCAAAGAGTAAGAAAAAGATGACGCTAAAAAATTTGGTGAAAACTCTATCAAAATCTGTTATTCCTGGCAATGATTCTCGCTCCACCATTAAAAAAACGTTAAAGAATGCTCGAGAGCATGTGAAAAGAGTTGGTGGAAATAGTAAAGTTATCGTTCCACGCATATTACCGATTTCCAGAAAAATAGGTGGCTTTCTTCCTGCACTCATTCCACTTTTTGCTATGCTTAGTGTAGTAGGCTCACTTGCAGGAGGAGCTGATGGAATTACTGAAGCAATAAATAGAGCAAACGCTGCTAAGAAACAAATGAAAGAGCAAAAGAGACATAATGGAAAAGTTAAAAAACTGATACTTGGTAAAGGACTGTTTTTGAAACCGTATCACAAAGGTTTTGGTATTTGTCTTAAGAATAAAGGACGAAAAAAAGTGGGAGGAAAAAAAAGCTTCGTTCAAATAAAATTACCCAAGCGTGCACTCACAGACTATGATTTAATCCACTTTTCGAAATTAATAAAAATAGCAAATTTCCGAGTAGTTTTTATGCGAAATGCTTTACCTTTCAATGGCTGTCGTGTGAAAGAATCAGCAATCATAAATCTAGATGATGCAAGTGGATCTGGCACACATTGGGTAGCTTATTGAAAAAATGGTAAAGAAGTTATATACTTTGATAGCTTTGGAGATTTGCAACCACCTCTTGATCTTATGGACTATTGGAAAGTTTCTCAAGTCAAGTACAATTATCAAAGATATCAAGAATTTTCAACATTCATCTGCGGTCATCTTTGTCTAAAATTTCTCTGTAATCAGCTCAATCGCAAAGATAATTTTTGTCTGTATAAAAAGAGAAAGTGAGCTTTGGAATTAGTATTCTGAAGATGGTTGTCGAGTCAATAACACTCAGCCTTTCAGGCACCTCTTCAGTTCTGGAAACTCACTATTTTCCTCCAATAGAATTGGATCAGGATAAACCATATAGTCTTGGACTTAGTTTACCAAGTATTCCTCTATAGCTGCAGTCGACTCGATTCCTCTAATATCCTTTCCTCCAAAAACAAACCGTGGACTCCAACCAGGGAAAAAAACCAGAGAGAGAGAGAGAGAGAGAGACGGTATAACGCTTCCCAAGCTTCTTCAAAAATCTCGATCACCGGACCAAAATGCCGTCACCGAAAGAAAATGCAATTATATGCTGAAAAATGACTATCTGCTGCAAGCACCAGTGACGGAATGGCCGAGGCCAACGCTCCGCTTGAGGAAGGATGCCGCGTTTTCCCACCCGACCTCCTTCTTCACGGAAACGCAGACCCGGCCTCCAAAATTACACAATTGGTCCTTTTTCTTAGAATAATCCCCTATTGGTTTATCAGAACTACCACTAATCTATTTCCTTATCTATGAATTTTTTCCAGCGCCCTCTTTTCTAAATCCTAATTATTCATTGGCTTAGAACTCGATTACCAGCCTCCATGTATTTCCTCAATATACAAATTCACGCCCCCTTTATGGATATCGATCAATCAATCACTCATGCCGATATCCATCCGGTGGCTCCACCTATAGATAGTCCATAAGGCGCGCGATATTCGACAATCCTCTATCATCCCCGAGTAAACCATAGAGCTACATATATCGAGTCACCAAAGATTCCTAGCCCGTACATTTCCCTATACTCTGTCATGACTTACTGAAGTCAACATAACGTTAACCATAATACGACGCGACACAGTCACGCGTTCCCAAACTCTCTCTGGGCGCTCCAAACATCATCAACATCGCGCCGCTATATCCATCTCTCTCTTACTCAAACGCGCGCTCTCTCTCTCTCTCTATCTCGCACACGCTCGACTCCCACTCTCGCCATATTTCTCTCTCCCGCGCGCGCCGACTCTCTCTCTCGCTCACGCTCACATACTCGCGCTCTCCCCTCTACTCTCACATCCTGCGCTCCGCACGCGGTCGGTCAGAGCCAACTCCTGCGAACGCCACCGAGTGCTGGCTCCGCTCCAGGAGCTGTCAACTGGCCGAAAGTGAGTCAGCTGGCCGTGCAATATTGATCACGACGCAGCAATAATTATTGCTACGTCGCAAGGTATAAAAATTAGTATAAAACCGAGTAATAATACACTACGCTGTTTGATTGAGTGCACTCATGAAATAGATTTTCGACCAAAAGGCTCTATAGTTCGTCTACTGGGTTTGACTCCAAGAACTTTGAAACGTAATATAAGTCACTACTCAGACTTACCTGTAGCTATTCTTAAAGTAAATGCCTTGCGAGTCGAATGTAACATTACAACAGGAGCATACATAAATCAACAAAAAGTTCATACAATACACTAATTTTTTCCAGCTGTATCCGCTGGCTACAAGATTATTGAAGTTCCTAAACAAATAATATACTTACCAGTATCAGTAAAAGTAATTGATCATTTGCAACTACGTATAGTAGATCAAGATGGTGATTTGATTAATCTTCGAGGAGATATTATTACGATTTGTTTACATCTTAAAAGCACTTAAAATGGGTATTGTTTCCAATGCTACGAAAAGCTATATTAACGACTCAGTATGGCAGAAGACAGTCAGTCTGCAACGAGCAATCAAACGCCTAACACAACAAAATCAAAAGTTTCTTCAAAGTCTTGGACTCACAGTGCAGCAGTGTGGCGGAGGAAAACAGGGAAGAAAAAAAATATTAAAAAAATAACTTGTACGTTTATCTGTTGTGTGAAAGATGTAAGCAATTCTTAATGTACAAGCTCCAGTCATCTTTGATGAGTCTGTCTCACATTATGAGGTACATGCTCATCAACCATAGACCTCACACGCATTTAATCAAAGTGATGAAATTCGAAGAGCAATTCAGCATCAAGATTTGTGTGTACTACCATCTAAAAGTTCTCTACATATTTCTGGTAAAATTACCAAAGTGAATGGTGCTGCTCTAACAAATACTAAATTTGTAAACAATGCCATTAGTCATCTTTTTGAGGAAATCCGATATGAGATGAATGCTATAGCGATTGATCGTTGCAAGAACGTTGCAATAACAACCTTGATGAAAGGCTATACCTCTTTTTTACCAAGTCAGCTTAAGCATCTTGAAAATTCAGGCTGGACTAACATTTCAGAATTAGGAAAAATAACAGATGCTAATGGAAACTTTGATGTCACAGTGCCACTATCAATGATTTTTGGTTTCGCTGAAGATTATCAGAAAATTGTAGTTAATGTTAAGCATGAACTTATTCTTACAAGATCGAGAAATGATTTGAATGCTGTAGTACAAGAATCTACAGCAGCGCAGGGAGCGGCAGCTGCTTACGAAAATTTTAAAACTGAAATCGATCGTATAGAGTGGCTTATGCCTTACGTCGACTATCAGATCGACGAAAAATACAATTATTCAACTACATTCAAAAAGATACACCAACTCCTTTCCGCTCATGGGAGCTGTACGAGTATCCAGTTCTTCCGACAACGAGGCAACATGTTTGGCCAGTAAAAACATCAAATCAATTGGAGAAACCACGCTTTATTATTCTTGGCTTCCAAACGGCGAGAAAAGGAAGCAAAACAATTAATTCTAGCTTATTTGATCACTGTAATATTAGTAATGTAAAACTCTTTCTCAACTCTCAGAGTTATCCATACGGAAATCTCAATCTTGACATTTCAAATAATCAGTATTCCTTACTTTATGATATGTACGCAAAATTTCAAAATTCATACTATGCTGAAAGCTCTATAGTAGATCCACTTTTGAGTAAAACAGAGTTTAAAGAGTTTGCACCTCTCATAGTCATTGATTGTTCCAAACAAAACGAGTCTATTAAACAGGCAGCTGTAGACGTTCGTCTCGAATTTGAATGTAAACATAATGTACTTGCGAATACAACAGCGTATTGTTTAATTTTACATGATCGCATTGTAACATATAATCCCATAAGCGGCAATGTAAAGAAACTTGTATGAAACTATATATAAAGCTTGTGTGAACAAACTAATTAGTTAGTCAACCATGGGCCAAAACAGCAGCAGCAATTCGAGCAATGAGCAAACGAAAAAGAAAGATGATGGTAAATCAACTCAATGGAAGTATTATAAGGCTATAGGAAATTCTGATATAGTTGTGGAAATAAAGAAAAAAAAGAAATGAATCCAATGCATGATCAAATTTTCCCCCGCCCTTTGCAAGACGTACTATATATATGGCATGATTAAAATGAACTTGTCAGTCGATTATTAATAGCTGATACATGTGATTGCCAGTGTAAAATGAATAAGTGGAAAAAGAGCTCGGGAAAAGGAAAGGAACATCAATTTCTCATCGAATCGGAGAAATTGAATGAAAAAACTTCTGTTTCGTACCAAGAAACAGCAGCGCCGAATACTCACAAAGATTCGAAAAAATCTTGTTTTGAAGATTCATTCTCAAGTTATAGAAGCCGTCCTAGTAAAGGCTCCAACACTGATTTAATTAATTTCAAAGATGAGTGTTGACTTGTTTGGACAACATTTGAATACCTTAAAAGGACCTCCCGGCATTGGATATAAACTAACTCCTGATAGTCAGTATAGTTTAGAAGACAAGAGATTGTGCAATTTAGCAGATCCTAAAGAACTAAACGACGCTATAAATTTAAACACTCTGCACAGTGTTACTCCAACTGTAAAATCTGATTTAAAAACTGAAATATCTCAATTAGATGAAATAGTTGAGTTACATAGAGATGAGATTGATGAAAAATTGAGAACACTTGCCAATAATATTGAGACGATTAACAAACTATTGCTTGAAATAAAAAATAAATAAGTCAACATGGATAAATATTCTACAAATACAAACTCTATTCCTGAAAAGGATGGTTACACCAAGTTTGATAATAATACCTCTAATGATCAGAAAACGAAAGATTCTGTTTGGAAAAAGTTTACCAATATGTACTCAACCAATAATAAGTCATTCCCGAACAAACAGGGGTACGAGCCACTTCACAACCACGACAACGAAAAACTGAATGCATATGTTAATTCTGGCTTTCAAGAATAAACTTTGACTGTAAATTTTCTGCATAAAAACAATAAATGAAAAAATAAATCTTTCTTATTTATCACCCTTCCTCCTCCTCCTCCTCCTCCTCCTCAAATCAATAAAGCAGGGCTGGAGGATTCAATAAAACAGGGTTGTGGGGCTCAGGGCAGGGGAATAAAACAGGGTAGGGCGATAAAACAGGGCAGGGGCTGTCGGGCTCGATAAAACAGGGCATGACGATAAAACAGGGCGCATCGATAAAATAGGGCAGGGCTGGGGGATACAATAGTGCATGGGGCTGGAGGATGTTGGTAAAACAGTAGACCTGAGCGTAGGAATCTACCTTACCGACGGTCGGTATTTGGTGTCCCAGAACCCGCCCTGGTATAGTAGCCGCCCAACCCCTACTACTTGCGTCTAATTTCTTATTTCTCTTACAATAAATTTGCGATTATAAAATTTATCCAGTTTCCCATATCTTGGTTCTTTCAACACTCTAACTTCTGCACCCACTTCTAATTTAAGAGGAATGATACACCTTTAAAATGTTAAAAAATGAAAAATTGAATTTTATTTTTTTATTAACTTGACATTGTTTAAATAATGTTTTATATAATGGTATTAGCTTATAAACATTATCGACATAAAACAATTTTTGTATATGCCATACTCCAGGTACAGCATGTCTTCGAAGGCCAAAATCCATGAATAAAATGGAATTCATGGATTTCGGCCTTCGAAGTCATGTATTTTCATATAAATTTTGTTAAGATCGGACCAATAGGAGCCGAGATACAACAATCTTTTCTACCGACGATTACGCCGAAACTACTTGATATTTCTAGTTGAAATTTGGCACAGAGCTCGCTGAAATCATACTCTAAATGATTACATTTTATCCAATAGCTCTACATGCTTTAGTTCGTCTAAAACGACCGACGAAAAATGCGAATTCAGCGCGCGCGGCCGCGCAGCTGCTCCGGCCGAGCGGCGCGATGGTGGGGGGGGGGGGGGGGAGCGCCGCTCGGTACTTAGATGCAAATTTATTTTAACCAAAGGTCCTATGGTAATGCTTGTTTTTTGAATTTACGTGTTTTTTTCTCAGCTTTTGTGACATGTAAATGAAATTATCGTAGGTGCAAACACCTGAAATTTACATTTTTCCCCCAAAAAAAATCTTTTTTTGCTGTACGCGCTATCCTTATATACATATATCGCGCTATTAAATATATTTATGATTACGTACATATTTATACATTATTGCAAGGCTCAGTACAAAGATAATTTTTGCTTGTAATATCGGTATTACACTAAATTCAGTGATTAATCTCGATAAACTGTATTTCTTTCAATTTGAAGTTATCGCTTCGAGTTTCATGATTTAATCTATATATGTATAAAGGCGATCGCAACTATGAATATATATGTATGTATTTGAATATATATGTATGTACTGTGCTACATGTTCATGATTATATAAATGTGTATATACACATGAGTGTGCGTATGTATGCGTATAGATATATAAAGAATATGCAATACGCGCGTAATATAACTAAAAATATAACATTCCATGAAGTCTGTAATATACATAAGCTTAATCAACGGTTTTATGAGTTGTTTTCTACATATAATGTTGGTATAATCGTAAATTAAAAGAAACTTCATTGACGCTGTTTTTTGCACTGCCTTTTATTCTAAATTTTGATTAAAATTTTTTCATAATGCAAGTATGATAAACGGTGACAAATATTAGTCAGATCATTAAATTATTTCTATGAATAAAGCTAGACTTTAGTATATAAGCAGCAGGATGACGAGAGTGGCAAAACAGTTTAGTTTAAACTTTCAAAGGGTGTAAAGCGAAAGAGCTGAGGAATATAAGTACAGTATTTCTTGTAATAACGAAGTATTGTTTAAGTAAGTGTACATGTAACTGTGATCACTGAATTTCAAAACCATAAATATCGGACATATTTTCAAGTAAGTGTCATTTAAAACAGTTTTTTACTTTGTTATATACACTACGAAACAATATTTTGATTTTACACTTCTTTTCAATCTAACAATACTTTAATGTCTTTACGTTTATTTTTATATTTTAAGATTATTCTTTTATATTAATTCACGTGGAATAGTTAGGAAATTTTTACTAAGCTGTTTAATAACGTAGAATAACTTTATAGAGAAATATTTTTCTTATGCTTCTTATAAACTCTATGCAGTGCACTAAATTTGGTATAAATAATAGCAACTTTTTATAGAGAGTATAACAAAAATATATATCCGCCGAGTCTATTCTCATGTTACTACATTGCTTAATGAAATACACTTAATGAAAAAAAACATGAAATTTTAAAGCAATATACATTAAATTAAACATTATGTATATGATGCAATATACGTATTAACATGATTTTGAGTATATCTTTTTCAGGCATTTCACTGTCTAAAAATATGTGTTATCTGTGACACTGCATTGTCTTCTGAGAAATATATTGCAACATCGAACAGAATACTTGAAACATTACAAAATTCAAGCATTCAAAGAGGAGATAATAATTTCATGCTTAAAATAAGTAAAGCCAAGGTATCTTATATCCATGAAAGTTGTTATAAATCATATACTTATGCACATAACATTACGGCCGCTGCTAAAATATCCAGCGCAACTACATCGTTCGCATTAACTACTACACGATCTGCAGATTCATTTGACTTCGCTAAATATAGCATTTTTTGCCGACGTGATGCATCGGATGATTTTACAAAGAACGAAAGAAGAAAACCGGAGAATCGAAGAGAAAATGTTTATAAAATATCATATCAAAAAACTTTTCACAAAATAATTGAAATTGCCCAAGCAAGAGATGATAAGGAAGGAATTGATGTAATTAATTTGATTTCAAGTATTAATTATCGTAGCATTGAGCTGAAGTACCATAACTCATGCTTCGTTGCATTTTATAGTAAACGTGATTTAACCCCTCGTCAAGTTAAAACTACACCCGCGGTAGAACACATCATTAATTATTTCAACAGTCATGAAGATGAATGTCAATTCGCTTTAAAGAATATTTCAAGTTGAAAGGCCCCTCGCCTCCGCGCAACGGAGAATGAAAAGAGGCGAGAGATTTTGATAAAAATTCCATCTCGATTTTATGTGGTCCGGGATAACGGGCGATTAAATAAAGTATTTCGCGCATAAATTGAAGTTGAATGATTATAAATAGTTACTTCTATATACAAGGACGTAATGCCTTGCATATATCCAGCAACACAAAATAAATAATCGTGACGCACTGCACGATGCTTCTTTATTCCCTAAGACGACGCAATGCGCCTTCAGACAAAAGAAGACTTTGATTTTGGACTTTTACTTGATTTTCTTGTTCTGAAAATCCTTCTTTATCAAGACGCAATGCCTGATAAAGAAGAACTGAGCTAAAAATTGCATGAGCTCTTAACATAAACGCAATGCTATGTGTTTGCGACTCACTAAAATCTGGTTATTTGATTTATTATTATTATTTTAAAAATCGCTTTTTCCCTCTTAGACCACGTACTGAGTCCAAGGGTAGTCCAGCGCATATAAAAGGAATTGCAAGCGCTTAGTCTGACTTAATGCAGAACTTTTGCATTTCGCTGTTTGAGGGGACTTGGAAAAAATTTTAATAATTTTTCTAAAAAGACTTTTTTTTTATTTAAGGGGTTATGCCTGAGTTAAAATTAAAAAAAAATCAAAATTTTTTTTATTTGATTTTTTTAAAGCAAATTTACTGTAGAATAAGCTGTCTTAATCCTTTTTGCCCGAAAGAATTCTGTTACAAAGTTATAGGCAAAATATCAAAAAAATACAATTTTTCAAAATTGCGTATTGTTCATTTTTTGTCTTATAGCGCTTTTGATTATTCAAAACAATTGCGTTTTTGTAGAAAATGTAACATTCAATGTGTTCACAAATTCTTTTTGAAAATGCAATTTTATTTAAACAAAAAAAGCACAAATTGTTTACTAAATCATTACGTACTGTAATAGCTAATTTTCATGAAATCGTAGATTTTTTTTTATTTTGAATGTTCAAAATAAAATAAATTTAGAATTTAAATTTAGTTTTGTAATTTAAATTTAGTTTTTTAATTAAAGATATGTGCAAATTTAAATTACCGCCTAAAAACATGGCACCTTACAGCATATAGAAAAGGAAATCACTGTTTTACCGACCTAGTCGAGATTGCATTCAGACATCAGCTGTTTCGTCTGCTGTCTGTAGTTTAATGTAAGCTGGATGTTGTGCTGTTGTGATAACTTCTGAGTCTCACTAGTGTTCAATTTTAGATAAGTGTTTTGTACTATAAACGACATATTATTTGTAAAGAATCTGTTCTTTGTGAGTGTATTCATTGTTTCAGGTATATGGGCTATAAATCTCTTGTGTACGAGAAGATGCCTATGTGTTATAAGAAGTCTATGTGAAGATGCATATGATGGTCTCAAAGTCTACTGTAATTGCTAATGATCCTATAAAGTAATGGTAAGGAATGACAATAATTATATTCATCTAAAATATGCTGACTGCGAATGCTTACTAAAAACTTACATTTCAATTTCAGCTTTCGATACTAGTATATCTACATGTACAGCACCCGGGTCTTCATACACACCTTAATATATAGGTATCTTATGCCAAAGTACAAGAAAAATATGCCAAGCAGTTCATGTAAGTACTACCAGTTAAATATACATAAGTGTCTCGATAAACTTTAAATGCATTTTTCTCAGTTTTGCCATTTTTATGATTTTAGGTCCTTTACCGCAGGATATCTCAGCATCCAGATGATGAATTGACACCAGAAAGGATGGAAAATCTTCAGAATATGTTTCTTCACAGCTTAAGCGGAGCAGAATTGACTAATACAAGGTAAAAGTCAATGTTACGCCTGTGAATATATGTAATATTCACTATAATAACCAATATAATCAATTTATGAGTTACTAAATATTTATAATTTATATTTGATAGAAAAGTCTTCCGCTTAAGCTGTGAAGAAACATATTAAGGAGATTTTCCATCCTGTCTGGTGTCAATTCATCATCCGGATCTTGAGATATCCTGCGGCAAAGGGAAAAAAGTGCTGAAAATTAGTCTTTCATAAATGTAATTGTTTACAATGTAAGTATAGATATATCATTTTTTAAAAATAGTTAAAAATATGTTTAATACCTACATTTTAAGTAGGAGAAAGATTTTTTTTCATACTATGAATAAATAATTTTTTTCAGCCCATTACTTATTAATGTCTTTTTTACAGGTTTAACTCAGGCATAACCCCTTAAACATTAAAATTATCGACTCAAGCATAACATAAGGCTGTTCGCTGTTACATCGCATTTAGTCGGATTCCCATGTGAGAGACTCAATGCTCCGCATCTAGGGCTTTCCGGAGCGCCAGCGCTTCTCTGTATGTTTCCGCTAGCTAGGAGACTTAATGCTCCTTCTAGCTCCAGCTTCAGAGGAAGAATGAGCTCTTCCCGGAATGACGCGCCCTTTTATACAGGTGAGCGTAACTGCTCCGCCGCTGAAGCAGCGAGTTACCCCCACCCGTCGCCCCAGCGCAAGTATCGCTATAGATATACTAAAGCACGTGAAATCTTCATTTACATGTTTTATCGCTTTAAACAATTAATTTTCGCAAAACTAATAACATACGAATGTTTATCGATGCTCAATTAACAATAAATAATGATTTGTTGCTTATGACAAGCTCTAGTGAACAAAATAACTCGCATACAAATATGCTAGACGCGAGACTCTAACTCTTCTATTATTGTTTTAATAATGTTAATTAATGATTTATCCTATGAACTCTACATGAGTTGAAAACTGATGAACTAACGATCATATACGTTACAAATTTATATGGCAAAAGTGCCTCAAAAATTAATATTTGTTATGTGAAATGTCTGTTTCGTACATATTTGACAAGTTTATATATCGCTACTCCGTACGAAGACTATGTTATACCAAACTCGGAACGAAAAACATGACGAACGCTTAATCCCCGCGAAAAACATGTCCGGTCCACTTTCCCTGCGAAAAACATTTCAAATTGATATTCCCCGCGAAAAACATTTTAAGTCCGATTCTCCCAACGAAAAACATGTTAAGTCTAATTCTCCCAACGAAAAACATATCAAGTCGGAAGCTTCCAGGGAAAAACAAATTGGGGGTCTAAAAATTATGAAAAAAATTATTTATTTATTAATTATTTATTATATATACACACACACACACACACACACACACACACACACACACACACATATATATATATATATATATATATATATATAATTTTTTTCATAATTTTTAGACCCCAAATTGTTGTGTTTTTTGCTGAGATTCCGACTTGACATGTTCTACGCTGGGAGTGTACTGATGGGAGAATACTACCTGACATGTTTTTCGCAGGGACAATACTACCTGACATGTTTTTCGCAGGGATAATACAACTTGACATGTGTTTCGCTGGGAACCTTGATTTGACATACTTTTCGCTGGAAGCGCTGTTTTGATTTTTTTTTGGCTGGGATTAGCGTTTAACATACTTTTCGTTCCGAGTTTGGTATAACATAGTCTTCGTACGGGGTAGCGATATAAAGTGAAACATATAATCTCGACTCCGGGGGCATACCTAACTGTGGCTGTCGACTCGATTCTCGCGCGCGCGCTGCGTTTTTCTTCAATCTCGCAACGATGTTTTTGGAATTAAAATTAACGAATCGCAACCGGGTTTTTTACATTTTACATAGTTTCTTAAGGGGTTATGCCTGAGTTAAAACCTTCAAAAATCGATTTTTTTTATTGACTTTTTTATAGGAAATTATTTGTAGAATACGATGCTGAAGTCCCTTTTCCAAAAAAAATTTTTTTAGAAAGCTACAGACCAAAAACTGAAGGCATGCGAATAGCTTATTTTAAAAAAACCGTGATTTCTGCGTTTTTATTTGTCAGTGCTATGTAACTGAAGATGATTATTTTCGCGCATTCAACGAGCTGGTCCCTCGCGCCGCGCCGCCGCCGCCGCCGCCCGGGAAAGAGAGAGAGAGAGAGAGAGAGAGAGAGAGAGAGAGAGAGATGCTGAGTGTGCGTGAGAGAGAGAGAGAGAGAGAGAGAGAGAGAGAGAGAGAGAGAGTAGAGCGCAAGAGTGGAGAAAATTCCAAGTCCCGAAATAGAGAAAGTGGGGGTGTCTGGAACGGGAAAAGCCGAGAGGTACGGTATAAACGACGCATGCGCTCTGCGTCTTCTGCCACGCGCCAAGAGATGCTGAGAGTGTGCGCGGGCGCCAGATGGTGCGTGAGTAGATGCTTCTCACTATCAGCAGCCTTTCGGCAGCCGTAGAAGCAGTCATTCCCCCTCTCGCTCGCTCTCTACTACTACTGAGTGAGAGAGCGCGCGTAGCTAACGAGTAAGAGAGAGAGAGAGCGTAGAGGCGTGCTGCGACTACCGTAGAGTGCGGCGGCTACAGACGCGACGCTCGGGCTCGCGTAGTTGCGTATGACTCTATTCTCTCTCTCTCTCTCTCTCTCTCTCTCTCTCTCTCTCTCTCTCTCAAGCGTTAGCGGCTTCGCTTGTACGCGCACTCCCTTATTAGCACTGTACGTGCTAATAATACAGCTATTGACCGTCTAATTTAATAGTATTTTCTACCTATTTTAATTAAAATAAATCTATTAAAATAGATGGTCAATAGCTGTATTATTAGCGCGTACAGAGTAGCTGGAGAGACGAGCATCATCGGCGAATGACAGCTCCTGTAGCGGAGCCAGTGCCGGGCGGTGGTCGCGGAAAGCGCGGGTGCCCAGCTGCTCGCGCTGCGCGGAACATGGTGTTCGCAGCACCCGCGCGACCTGCCGCCAATCGAGAGAGAGAGAGAGAGAGAGAGAGAGAGAGAGAGAGAGAGAGAGAGAGAGCGGTCACATGCACATAGTGTAGCGTGTGCGTGTGTGCGCGCGTATAGAAGAGAGGCTCGAGCGCATGAGAGTGAGAGAGAGAGAGAGAGCGAGCACCGAGCAGCGAGAGTGAGAGAGAGAGAGAGAGCGATCGTGCATATGCATTGCATGAGTAGGAAAGAGAGGGAGCGAGCGCTTGGACTCGCGTACGAGAAAGCGCCGGTCTGCATGAGAGAGAGAGAGAGAGAGAGAGAGAGAGAGAGAGAGAGAGAGAGAGAGAGAGAGAGAGAGAGAGAGCGCGCGCATCCGTAAGAGTAAGAGAGAGCATGGAGAGAGGCGATGTTCGAGCATGAGTGGGAGAGAGAAAGACATGAATCTATTATAGGGATTTCTATATGTACAAAAAGATATTACGAGTTGCAATCCACTAGAGGATTCTAGTATCATGCCGCGAGGGATAAATGAATCAAAAAATATAAACAATATTAACCTTTATTTTAAATTAAATTTAAGATAAAAAACCCTACAGTAATTACAAATAAATTTACAATATTTTAACACTGATGTGTCCTATATTTAATATAACTCCATCACCGGTATAGGAGAAACAGCAGACGCATGACTGGTTTGCTGCGAGCAAACAACACAATCAATAAAATTGAAAAATTGATACAATATTTAATATTATGTTTGCTACTTACAGATTGTAGTTTTGCTCAATTTCTTTTAACTTCTCCCGGAATTCTCTTGATAGCCTTCTTTTTTGGTTTACTCCAAGATTTCCTTTTATTTTTTTTTTTTATTTTTTCCTGATACATTTTATGACCTCTCCGACCTCCTCGTCACTGCTCAAGCACATGGTCTTAAATTTTTCATCATCTGTTACCATGTAGCCGTTTTCTATGTGCAGGTCCCACGCAGCTTCTTTTAATTTTTATCCCATTATTCATGGCCCCATTCAAAACGTAAGCCGTACAAATATACATAATCATGCCTCGTTTGTAATTCCGCGAGTGCGATTACATTTTCAGGGCTTTCGATGCCCTCTTTTTTATAATGATCCATGAAATGATACAGGACGTGAAACTCCTTTTTTATTCGCAGATGATTTTGAGTCTTGTTTTTGCGTCGCGTGTGAGTTTTCCGCATTCAAATTCTGATAAAAACTCCCGATACATAATCGCCTCGCACTGATACACTGATTTTATTCGAAGTTTGTTATGCACAATGTTACACCATTTGAAAATAAAATTTTTTATGCCACTTAAAGTCGAATTGTACAAAGCACTGATACTTAGCGGCACATCATCGAAATCTATATCTTGAAAAATGCTGTGAAATTTAGTCGAAATAAAGCGATCCAGCGGTGTTGATATTGGGATTTCTTACGGCTTATTCGGTATATAATTCTCGTCAACTATTTTTTTGTCAGACATTTTGATTGAATTTTTACGGTAGTAGAGAGAGAATTATATATGGGTGGTTCTCTGACAAATCGAGCGGTCGATTTTTGGACCCTATCGAAAAAAATTTTTAAACTGTTCCTAAGAGACACATGAGTATCCCTGAATTTTTTCAGATTTTTTGCATCAAGTATCTTCGAGTTACAGAGGGTCAAAGTTGATGAAATCACGTTTTTTTGCTTTTTCTGGCTACTTTCATTAATTTGTAGATCCTCAGGGAAGCATTTTTCACTATAGAGATATAAACATTTTTTTCTGCAAATTTTCTAAACTATTCAAAAAAAATATTTTTGATGTCGTATATATATGTTTTAAGAAAGTTATAAGTCATTCAAGTCTTAAAATCAAGTTTTAGAAAAGTTTGATCATCCAGATCATAACCAAAAAATTCATGAAGATACCTTATTTCAATTCAAAAAAGTCTGCGAAAGACCCAGAATGTCAGAGGCCTTGGTTTCTCTGTAAAAAATCATTATATCCGTTCATATATGAAAAAAATTTAGTTTTATTGCTATATCGAAGCATTTCACTAACCTTATCATGTTTTTAATGACTGAAATTATTATAAAAAAATTTACGTAATTGATAAAATTGGTTAAATTCTTCTATATAGCAATAAAACTAAATTTATTTTATATATGAACGGATATAATGATTTTTTACAGAGAAACCAAGGCCTCTGACATTCTGGGTCTTTCGCAGACTTTTTTGAATTGAAATAAGGTATCTTCATGAATTTTTTGGTTATGATCCGGATGATCGAACTTTCCTAAAACTTGATTTTAAGACTTAAATGACTTATAACTTTCTTAAAACATATATATACGACATCAAAAATATTTTTTTTGAATAGTTTAGAAAATTTGCAGAAAAAAATGTTATATATCTCTATAGTGAAAAATGCTTCCCTGAGGATCTACAAATTAATGAAAGTAGCCAGAAAAAGCAAAAAACGTGATTTCATCAACTTTGACCCTCTGTAACTTGAAGATACTTGATGCAAAAAATCTGAAAAAATTCAGGGATACTCATGTGTCTCTTAGGAACATTTTAAAAAATTTTTTCGATAGGGGGTCAAAAAATCGACCGCTCGATTTGTCAGAGAACCACCCATATGTATGTTCTACGCGAGCGAGTCGTACTGATGCACGCGACGTAATCGCGAGTGAGAGCGAGCAGAAAAAGCTCCGATTTCGCTTGACGAAAACTGCAAGCATGCGACTAATCTACTCGTACGAGAAGCGGGTAAAGAATAAAATTTTCGGAGTTGCACTAATTTGCTCGTGCGACTGCCGAATAAAGGAAATAAAATTTTCGGAGTTAATTCACGATAGAATACCGGCGCGAACAGTTCAATTAAAATTCGGGCAAACATGTCGAGCATAATTGAAGCTGTTCAGTCATTGAAGCCGCTGTGGGTGTAAATATGCTGATCAGTTTTTTGTTTCGGAAAATATGTCTAAAGAAAATCTTATAGACAGATTTTGTGCGATTTTAAAAATGGTACCTTACGGCTTTATATTAACAGCATTGCGGGAGAATATTTTTAAGTGTGTAGAGTTGATACAGATTGTAAAAAAAGTTCTCCAAGAACGGCGTGAAAACGAAGTCCGATTGGAGCAGAAAATACTCGACGGGATTCAAAATAAATGTAAGTAATATTGAATTAAAATTTACAATTATTTAAATAACGTTTATTTATATAAAAATTTTATCTGTTCAGTAATTGAATATAATACGGCGAAAACAGAAAGATTACTTATTATCGCGGCGTTAACAAGCGAGAACTCTAAAGAAAAATAAAAAAATCTTCGCTGTCTAAAAAAGGTAATATTATATATTTATTAACATTATTTGTAATTATGTAGTATATAAAAAATGTAATACACCATTATAAAATTTTATTTTCCAGATTCTACGGTTGAAAAAAATATCAACAACGAATCCCCGTCAACTAGCAGTCATGCTTCAACATCGAACGAAAAAATAGAAGAAGGTATTATTATTATTATTATTATCTTACTTATACAGTTATAGCTTACTGAATAAAATTCTAATTTTTAATCAAATTCAATTCTAGATTTGGAGGCTAAGAAAAATCTCAAGCGGAAAATAATAATAAAAGAAGATACTATTCTTGAAGAAAATAAAAAACTGGTGGCAGCGAATAAAATATTGAAGACATCGGCAGAGAAAAATATTCATGACGATCCAGCTGATATAGAATGTATGTATGAATAATATTATTTAAATTTAAAATCGATGTATACGTGAGTTTTAAATAAAATTAATTTATTCCAGATATATTCCTAGATTCGGATGAGGATGAAGGCAGCGCTAACCCTGTAGAGCCACCCTGCCCACAGAGCGCAGTACATGTACTTCAGCCGTTAGAGGAGGAGGAGGGAGATATTGCGCTGGCTGGCGAGCCAAACATTATACCTTCTCCGCAACAGCAAAGAGAAGAAGAAGAAGAAGACGGTGGTAATGATGAAAATGGCGTCAATGATGATGATAGCGAGGAAGAGTTTGACAACGAAGAGGGACAGCGGCTACCAGAGATACCTGGACCACCGATTGTATACCAAGTCGGATATGATGCAGGTAAATAATCCATCAATTTATCAATGACGTATATTGAATATTTAAACAAAAATTAAATTATTTATAAATTCAATAGAAAACGTCCCCTTTCTTATTTTTCCGGACGAAGAATCATTCACAAGTCAGGACGCAGACAATTATATAGAAGCAATAGAAGCTAGAGAAGATTGAATTTAGTATTTCGAATTTTTAAATAATAATAATGATACCGGTTATATAAATGTATTGAGCAAAAATAGTTCATTATTATAATTAATTGTATAAAATTGTAATAAATATGAAATAAAAAATGAAATGATTTATAACCTAGTTTGTAATAAATATTAGCTAAAAATTGTGAACTTCCCCAGTACTTTAATTAAAACTCTGATATTTCAATTTCAATTTCTATCAAATATTTGAAAATACTTTTAAAATTTTTAAATTATAATCTAAATTAGCCATTGCATATTTTCATACTATCCTTTTACGGTATTCTTGATTTTTAGAAAAGATTGAATTTATTCATGTAGAAATTCAACTAAAAGTTGGAAAGCGCTTTTATTTAAAATTATTATATCCGTTTTCTAGAATATAATTCCGCTGTTGTACAAGAAGGGAGAGGTGCAGATACCGATGAAAAAGAAGAAGACTCCGATGAAGGTTTTGTAGAAGTGCGGCCGCCAGGAGATAGATTCAATATATTCGGCGTACACTCGCGCTATTACAAGCGATTTCGCAGCACGGGAATAAAGACGAAAATATCATTTACATTTCCCGAAAATTCTAATAAAAATCCGATTTTATGGTTAGAAGCCGCCTTGCGCGATATCAATATTTACCTCACAAATGGCTGTGTAGATACCGATATTATAGGGTATACGCTAGAAAATCCTACATTAACGCGAGGTTTAATTTTTATGTCTGTTAGGCCTGTAGGCCATTTCAATTTTACCGAATTATTGGAAATTATAAACAAAGTAAGCCAGAGCAATGCCGAATTTGATATACGTGAGCCTATGGATATAGCTGCGTGTATTGTTCGACCGTTAGCAGGCGGTGCGCGAAAAAAATTAACTCATGAAAATATATACAAAAAATCTATTTTAAATATTCTGAACAATGACAATTTATGTTTTCACCATTCGCTAGTTGTAGCGCGAGTGTACGCCGAAGGAGGGGATCTCCGTGTTGGAGATTTACAGAAAAAATGAGATAGTATTCGAAGACCAAGAGGACAGTAGCAAAAACGATTAGCCGAAGAGCTTGTTACTAATGCTAGAGTACGTATACCCGATACTGGCTGCGGTATTCGGGAAATAAAATTATTCCAAAATTATTTAGCATTGGAATCAATAGCGATAGTAGTTTATAAGTTCAGCACATTAGGAAAGGGTGGTAGACCCATTTTTGATGGGTCACCCGAGGTATTAGCGTGAAAAGGTAGAATTTCGCACACACTACGAATTTTGTATTACAGTAAGAGGAAGCATTTTCAGCCGATTTTGAATATTCTTAAAGCCTGTTGAAGTCAGGGATTTTGTATACCGTGCAATAAATCGTACAAAAACGAGCGAGATCACCGATGTTCAAACAAGTGTAAATCCTGCTTGAGAAGAACCGTGTGTTTAGATAATTTTCATATAAAATGTAACGACTGCTTGCGAACGTTTCAAAATCAAGACTGCTATGACCATCATAGAAAAGCAGGTTCGTATCTCTCGACTAAGAATAGGAGAGCAAGTGTATGTAATAGCGTTTTTATTTGTAAAAAATGTTTGATTTATGTAAGAAGTACGGAAAAAAATCGAGAACATCGATGCGGTCAATTTTTTTGTAAAATTTGCAAATGCTATAAGACGTATAATCACTTTTGTTATATGACTCCGTTAAAAAAAGATACAGTCTACCGCCGAGAATAATAGCAGAGAACAGAAAAAAATATTATTTGTATTTTACGATTTTGAAACAAGACAGGATAAGCCTTATATTTCCGGACAAAACGGTACATTCGAACACATCCCTACTTTATGCGTAGTCCAGCAAGTTTGCACAGATTGTATCGAGAGTGCGGACTTGAGCGAAAACTGTATCACGTGTGGAACTCATCAGTTAATTTTTAAAGTTAACCCTGTGAAGGAATTGGTGGATTTAACAGTTCAAGATAGATCCAAAGTTAAACGTGTTATATGCATTGCTCATAATGCTAAAGGATTTGATGCTCAATTTATTCTGAAATATTTGGTTAACGACAAGCTATACGATCCTCCGTCGATTATAATGAATGTCACAAAAATAATGAGCATGACAATAGGTAAAACTTCTTTTCTAGATAGCTTGAATTATCTGCCAATGCCTCTCAGCGCACTTCCAAAAGTATTTGGAATTCCGGATCTGACAAAAGGGATTTTCCCACATCTATTTAACACGCTGCAAAACCAATTGTATATCGGTCCGTTGCCGGACATAAGATTTTATTCTCCGGATACGATGTCTAACGAGAACAGAGCAAAATTTCTGAAATGGCATGAAGAAACCTCTAATTCAAACTATCAATTTGATTTTCAAAAAGAAATTGTATCGTATTGCAAATCAGATGTGGACATTCTAAGAAAAGCTTGTTTGAAATTTCGAGATCTGATAATTAAGACAGGCGATACAGATCCTTTCTTAGAATGTGTAACAATAGCGTCGACGTGTATGAAAGTGTTTAGAAAAAAATTTTTAAAGCCGTCGACTATAGGGATCTTGACACCTCAAGGATATCGTGACCAGAGATTAAGAAATTGGGATTCTCTAGACGCTCGCTTTTCACGAACGGAAGCAATTTCTGAAAGAATCAAAAGTTTTAATTATAATTTAATCGAGAAATGGGAATGCGATTTTGTTCGAGAAAAGCAAGATGCACCTGAAATAACTGAATTGCTAAGTACCTGCAAACCATTTCACATTGAACCGTTACAAGCTCGCGATTGTTTTTACGGAGGTCGTACGGAAAATATAGTAAAATTATACGAGGCAAATGAATCGGAAAAAATAAAATATGTCGATGTTTGCTCGCTGTACCCGTATATCTGCAAGTATGGGAAATTTCCAATAGGGCACCCGAAAGTTTACGTAGGTCCCGAATGTTTGAAATTAGCGGGAAATACAACGATATCTCTCGGGTCAATGGTATTATTAAATGCAAGGTCCTGCCTCCAAAAAATTTGTATCACCCCGTGTTGCCGGTAAAAATGTACGGTCGATTACTATTCCCACTATGTAGAACATGCTGTGAAAATACAGTAGATAGTATGTGCACACATGAGTCATCGGAAGAGCGATCGTTCATAGGAACTTGGATTTCCGACGAGCTCGAAAAAGCCGTGCAAAAGGGATATCAAATTATTGAAATTTACGAAATATGGGACTACAAGATCACCAAGTATAATCCCGAAACAAAAAAGGGAGGTTTATTCGCTGAATTTATAGATACATTTTTGAAACTGAAAACAGAATCGAGTGGATGGCCTGTAGAATGTGACAGTGAAGAATCAAAGCAGGAATATATCGATAATTATTATAAATTTGAAAATATATTACTAGACAGCGATAAAATAGAAAATAACCCGGGTTTGAGAGCTGTAGCGAAATTACTGCTAAATAGTTTTTGGGGTAAATTCGCTCAGCGCGGGAATTTAACAAAAACAGAAGTTGTAAAAACTCAAGAACGATTTATGGAGCTGATGACGAGTTCGGAAGTTGATGTTATCGGAATGCTCCCGATAAATGATAGTTGCGTATATGTGTTATGGGTATACAGTGATAATTCCAGCGATCTCAGTGATATATCAAATGTTGTCATAGCAGCGTATACTACTGCTCAAGCCCGACTTAAATTGTATACTTATTTGGAAAAATTGGAAAGGCGAGTACTCTACTATGATACTGATTCATGTATATACACATCGGATGAACAAAAAGATGAATATGAGCCAGCTACAGGTTCGTTACTGGGTGATCTCACCGATGAATTAGAATCTTATGGTCAATCTAGTTACATAAAAGGATTTGTTTCTGGAGGTCCAAAATTTTATGCATTCATAGTAAAAAAACCTGACGGAGGGGAAGTAGAAGTATGCAAGATAAAGGGTATCACTACTCAACTATAAGACGAAAATTTGGTTAATTATAACTGGATTAAATCGTATGTACTAGAAAATCGTGAGAGTGCATTAACGATAGAATACAATAGCATTCGGCGTACAGAATTTCACGATGTTGTTACGCGCAAAGAAAAGAAATCTTGCAAACCAGTATATGCAAAACGATGGTTCGAAAGCGATAGGATTTCCTATCCTTTCGGCTATAGTAATCTATAACACATATGTAAATATAATAGAGCAATATATGTATATAATATATTAATAAATTATATTAATCAGTCCTTTTGCATGTTATAAATTGATTTGGTTATTTTACCCTACATTTACTTTTATGTCTAAAAAGCTTTTTTTCCCACCTTTATAAGCTTCAAACCCGCGACATTTTATAAGCTTTCAAATTCCGCGATTTATAAGCTTTGGACGGTATTTGTATGAGCTTAAATTCCGCGCCTTTTTATAAGCTGATTCACCCGCGCACCGCCGCCGCCGCCGACGCCGCCGAGGTCGCTTTGAATTAGTATTTTTCAACAAATTGTGCTATATTAGATGCCGATTAATCTTGTTACCGTCATTGCGAAAAATGGATACAAGGTGGAAACATCCTTTCACGGCGCTATGCTGTGGGCCTTCAGGTTCAGGCAAAACAACTTTTGTGCAAAATTTTCTCAAGTATAGAAAGCAAATGTGCGATACCCCGTTTTCGAAAATTATATTTTATTACTCCGAATGGCAGTCAGGCTACACGAATTTTGATAAAGAAATTGATTTTCGCGAAGGTTTGCCTCAATCATCAGACTTTGATGGTGACTTAGAACCTAAGCTAATTGTCGTTGATGACCTTATGCGTGAATCCTCGAGTAACGCTATCGTCGATTTATTCGTGAGAAAAAGTCATTATAGATCAATCTCCATTTTTTTTCTATCGCAAAATCTATTTTACAAAGGTAAAAGAGATATCTCGTTAAATGTATGTTACCTAGTGGTTTTTAAAAATCCTCGAGATCGTGCACAGATTCAGCATTTAGCACGTCAGGTATATCCTGAAAATCCTCTTTTTATACGAGAGATTTTTCGCGATGCTACCGCAAAGCCACACTCTTATCTGCTTTTTGACATGACACAGACAACATGTGACGAGCTTCGTTTTCGCACCTGCATTTTTCCATGCGATCGAAATGAATGTGTGTACGTGCCTAAGCGGAAAATATAAATAGAAGAGCTTGAGCAATTTAGTCTCATTCTGTTCTGCATGATGGCCACAGGAGTATGTTCTCCTTTGTCAAAAAAATGCTCGGCAATTCTTAAAGCGCTATACTATCTTGGCAAAGAGCAGAGAATTACAATTTTAAGAAAATCTGAACTACCACTTGTAAAGTGTATTTGTGAGTGTGCATTAAATATATTAAATGGTAACATTCCTATCAGTGACTCTCAAAAATCTAAACTGAAAAGATACGCAAAAATCCTTCGTCGCTTGGCCGAGAAAAGAGGATCGTGGAGTACGAAGAAAAAGATTATTCTTGCTGACGGTGTAAAAATTTTGACATTGCTGTTAACACCTGTAATAACATATATATCTTAAGTATGGAACATTCTCGTAAAATGATTCTCGTTCCTGACGAGAATTTCAGACGTGTAAAACAAACAAATGACAGTAGCAAAATTGAAAATATCACGCAAATTGAAGGTCATATTGAGCCACCTCTAAAGTCTGTACAGACACCGGGTACAGTTTTTTCACGCTTGGATCATGAAATGAGCAAAATTTTAAATTCAAAAGACATAAGAGAGCACGATAAGTGGCTATTATATTGTTTAATAATGAATCTATCGCTCGATGATGGAATAGGTAGAATAAAAAATTGATGCGTCTCTTCGAGCCAAGTTGTTTATTTTAAATGCCAGACGTTTCGGGATATTTATATCCCCTCTTCAGTGGCTAATTAGCAAAACAACATCCGTGTTTTTACATTATTAGGAAACGGACCAAAAAGGTTAATCGCATATGGCGGGCCTAGACTCGAGAATTTTATTTAACAGAACGGATTCCCCGGTGCCAAGGTGGTCCGTTGACGTCTCGCCTCGACCGGTGCCGCATTACCACCTTGGCACCGGGGAATCCGTTCTGTTAAATAAAATTCTCGAGTCTAGGCCCGCCATATGCGATTAACCTTTTTGGTCCGTTTCCTAATAATGTAAAACACGGATGTTGTTTTGCTAATTAGCCACTGAAGAGGGGATATAATATCCGATACGTAACGTCTGGCATTAAAATAAACAACTTGGCTCGAAGAGACGCATCAATTTTTTATTCTGGCTATTATATTGTCAAGCTTTGCAGCGTTTTCTCTACTTTCTTGATGATGGAAGGCTTTTGAAGCTCGAAGACAAAACGAGGAACAAGAAGAGGCAGAAGAGGAGGAGGTTTTTCGGAATAATAATAATACAGGAATGGCTAGAATCTCAGGATGCTTATACACTACATAAACAGAGACGATTGCGATATCCACGCCGAAATTATAAAGTATCCAACATTCATGATGTTTGGGAAACAGATCTTGCAGATCTTAAATCTATCAAATCGTACAATGAAAATTATTCATATATTCTTGTTGTGATTGACTCCTTGAGTTAATTTGCTTAGGCAGGGCCTCTTTATGACAAAAATGCTCGAGCGTGACTTCAGCTTTCCGCAAAATTTTATCCAGGAGTCAATACCGTAAACCGGTCATTTTACAGTCGGATAAAGGCAAGGAATTCACAGGTTCAGAGTTTCAGAAATTTTTAAAAGAAAAAAATATAATGTTTCGAGTGGCAAGGAGTCCTGATGTAAAAGTAGCCGTCGCCGAACGTTTTAACCGAACTCTAAAAGAGCGTATGTGGAGATACTTTACGAATTTCAATACCAAAAAATAAATCGACATTTTACAAAATTTGGTAAAGTCTGTAACGGTCCTGTCCCTTCCCGTGTAAACAGAAAGCGTTCGCCTCTAGTTTAAGATATGTAAATAGTGCGCGTCGTCTAGTATATAGCGTTTGGCAGATTCGCGCCTTTTCTCGCGTTATATGTATATTGAATGTATACGCGGTATAAATAGAATATGAGCGCGTTGCCTGTAGGGAGTATCGGATGATGTGTATATCAATCCGAGCTCAATGTGTATATACGTGTTTTCATATAAAAGCGGCGGTAAGGCCCGTTCGTGGGATTATTCGATCGCTGACTTATTTATTAGCGAGTTGAAATAAATAAAGCCTAGGTACGTGACAGCATAAACGAACCTGTGTATTTATTTTCTCTTTCCTTATTCCTCTCTATCCTGATCTAAGAAAAACGAACCCTTACATTGGCGATCCTACCAGGATAGAGAGAAAGAGAGTTACAAGTTTGTACACGGATTCGTTTCAATGGTGCCTGTATTTTTTCCGGTGAGTTTTCCGTGGCCCGGAGAAGAGCTCGTAAATCATCCGGAAAATCCGGTTTATGATTTCGGAGAGAGGGTATCGTCTTGAAGAATTGAATTTAAAGTTGGCGCTAGAACGTTTAGACGTGTTAGAGAAAACCATTGAGCAGAAAAACGTTGAAGTCGACGCTCGTCTGCAGAAGGTCGAAGAAGAAATCGACGTTTTCACATTAAAAATGTCTAACCTTTCTATCTAAAAGTGTTTTTTATTCCAAAATTGTCAGTGTAGCATTAGTGTATAA
>JACCIB010001284.1:0-41849 GCA_018906965.1 Philotrypesis tridentata
TCATAACCTAAATTATGACACTCACTTCATTTTGAAAGAAATTGCTACTTCTACGTTGTTAAAAGGACGTGTGTCTTTGATACCACAGAATAAAGAAAAGTATATTTCATTCACAAAGTATATAGACGATTGTGATATTAGTTTTAGATTTATAGACTCTTGGCGCTTTTTACCATCATCATTGGAGAAGCTTGCATCATATTTGGAAAATGTACCAATAGCAGTTAAGGAATTTCAATCAGATGGATTTTCTAATGCAAAAATTGATCTTCTTAGACGAAAAGGTATATTTCCTTATGATTTTGTAGATGAATTGGATAAGTTATCAACGATAAAGCTGCCGGAAAAGAAACAGTTTTATAACAAATTAACTGATTCCCACATATCTGAAGAAGACTACAATCATGCCGTTCAGGTATGGACAATGTTCAATATAAAAACTTTGGGAGAGTATTCTGATCTATACTTGAAGACAGATGTTCTTTGTTGGCTGACGTATTTGAAAGTTTTCGAAAAACTTCTCTGGAAGCATATGGTTTATGTCCTGCTCATTTTTACACAACTCCAGGACTCACATTTTCAGCAGCATTAAAAATGACAAAAGTTGAATTAGAGCTTATAACAGATATTGACATGTTGATGTTTATTGAAGCAGGTATTCGAGGAGGAATTAGTCAATGTTGCAATCGTCAGGGTAAGGCGAATAATCCATACATGGGTACATCGTATGATGAGAAGAAGCAAATGAAGACACTCATGTATTTTGATATAAATAATTTATATGGATGGGCAATGGTGCAGTATTTACCAATTGGAAGATTTGAGTGGATTGATTATGAGAAAAATCGAGATTTTTTTAACACACCATTTGATTCTGATATAGGATACTTTGCTGAAGTAGACTTGGAGTATCCTGAGGAATTACATGACTATCATCAAGACTTACCTTTTTGCGCTGAGCATCAAACTCCTCCTGGTTCAAAACAAAAGAAGCTTTTAACTACACTGAATAACAAGGAAAGATATGTTATTCACTATTTAGCTCTAAAACAAGCGATGGATAATGGACTTCGATTAAAAAAGGTTCACAGACTTTTGAGTTTTGAGCAGAAACCCTGGCTCAAACCATATGTAGAATTTAATACTGAGAAGAGGAAGCATGCGAAGAATGAGTTTGAAAAACTCTTCTACAAACTTTTGATTAATGCAGTCTATGGTAAATGCATCGAACGAGAGCGATCTCGGGTTGATGTACGATTAGTGAATAAATTTACTGGCAGATATGGAGCTGAAGCGCGAATAGCTCAACCAAATTTCCATAGCTGCGCAATTTTCGATGAAAATTTGGTTGCTATTCAATTTAAAAGAACGAGTGTTACAATAAAGAAGCCGATATACGTTGGCTTATGTATTCTTGACTTATCCAAGACATTAGTTTATGAGTTTCACTATTCTTATATGAAACAAAGAGTTGGTGAAAATTGTAAACTTCTATATACAGATACCAACAGTTTGATATACGAAGTAAAGGACATTGATATGTATCAAATTATGAAAGAAGATATTCATAGATTTGATACTTCAGATTATGAAGAGAATAATCGGTATGGTATTCCTCGCAAGAATAAAAAAGTTCCAGGCCTCATGAAAGATGAATGTAATGGTAAGATTATGACAGAATTCATTGGATTGCGCAGTAAAATGTATAGTATTTTAATTGAAGGAGGAGAGACAGTAAAAAAAGCTAAAGGTATTAAATCTAATGTTGTGAAAAAAACTATAACATTTGAAGATTACCGAAGATGTCTTGAGGATTTGGTTATTATAAAACGAGAGCAGTGCAATATTCGTTCTAAATTGCACATAGCATATACTGAAAAACAAAGCAAAATTGCTCTGAGTCCACACGATGATAAAAGATATTTATTACCTCATACTACCGATACTTTGCCTTGGGGTCACTATAGAATTTTAGAGGAACAAATGGCCCAATCAGCATCCCAATTGGAGGAAAAGATGAATATTATTGGACAGGACAGAGAAGTGGGGATAGCGGACAAAACAGAAAAAGAGACGATAGCCAATGAAATCCATGCATTGAGAGTGGAGGGGGTAGAAGAAAAGAGAGGGGATGAAGAATTCAATGAAAATCCTGCAAAAAGAGTGGGGATAATGCTTTTTGGAGAGGGGTGTGAACCAATCTCCATTGAATACGATATTCCAGAAGAGATGGCTGACGAATGGAATCCATCAACAGAAGCAAAGAGTGGGGATTTATTACAACAGGCGATGGAAGGGGCAGGAATTGTGGCGGGGAATGGGCTATATGAGCCGATGCAGCAAGACGATGAAATCATTCGAGCAATCGAAGAGTTCGAATTTAGTCTACCTTCTGCAAAGAAAATAAAACTCAACTAAGTAAGTTTACTTCAACTTTTCTTTGATATTATGCTTTTCTCTATAACAGTGACAACATTTCTAACCTCAATTTGACTTTTTCCAGAATGGATCTATCTGCACTGAATAAGGTTGCTCAACGTGAATTTTTGCCTACAAAAAAGGCAAAAGACATGGAGAAAGACAAAGAAAATATGGTAACAGCCTTAAAACAAGTAAAAACGAGATATGGTGTGAAGGTTGTTGCCGATGTAAACGAAGAATTTCAGATATTTTTACCCGAGAAGATATCGTCCATGCTATTAAAAGATGAAAAACTGTATAATGATATGAGTGATGCTGCTAATAAATATATTTTATTTATTGTATATCTAGGGGGGAATTCTTTTCAGTTTGGTACTTCTACTAAATAATAAAGAGAGAAAAAAACTGTACAAATTTGTTTATTTAATGTATTTATTAATATTATTATACATTTTCACTTATGAATAAATAACAATATTTATCATAACAATTAATCTTTTTATTTACCTATAATTCATATCCCTTCATTTCATTTTTATCCATCTTAATATTATTTAATATCATTTTTATTTATCCAGCTGTTATGCTCGTTACTGAATCCTAACCATTTGACAGAGATACGATTACCAGTTTTTTTTAAAACTTTTTCCACAAGATAAATTTCAGGATACATTGTCTTTTGAATTTCAGTTTCATAAAAGCCGCCAGACACTGGATTATCATAATAGTCTTTAACGTGGTAAGTTGTTGGATTGGTTTTTACTACTTTAGTGATTGAAAAAATCTCCGTTGACCAATTCGGTGTATAACCTTTTTCAAAAACATGTTTGATTTTACTTATTCGTACTTTATCTCCAACTTTGAATTTCGGTTTCTTTACAGGTAACTTTTCAATTGGAAATCGCTTCTTGATTTGTCTTTCATTCGCCTTTGAAACATTTTTGGGTTCAATTGCTATTGTCCGATGTTTTCTTGAATTATAAGTTTTGAGTAATTTAGGCAGAATATCCAGCCATTTATAGCTTCCTTGTTTGCTAAATTCTATCCACATTGAATTTTTTAATGTTCTATTAAATCGTTCGCATATACTAGCATGCAGATTACTATGAGAAGAGTACAAATTGATTTTATACTTTTTCATGAGTTGATGAAAGTTTGAATTGTAAAATTCTTTTCCTTGATCGGTATGTAGGTTCGTTGGTGTTCGTCCTTGCTTCAATATTCCCATCATTGCTTCAGATACATCTTTACCACTTTTTGACTTGACTGGAACAGCCCATGCATACTTTGAGAATATATCGATGACAGTGAGTAAGTAGTTAAAACCTTTATTCTCCTTGGAGTAGGGTATCATTTCTACAAGATCAGCTTGCCAAGTCTCATCTATCCCACGTATATCATATTTTCTTCGTTTATATCTACGACGAGCTGGTTTGTGCAACTCTTCAGCCACTCTTTGACGCTCCATTTTCTACAATACTTCTCTCAATATTAGTCCAAAACTTGTTGCAGCTGCTCTACTCTTATAGGTTTGTCATAATAATCTTTTAACAATTTAGTTATTAGATTCATCTTTACTACTACTACTACTACTACTTTTGTAATGGTATGAATTTCAGTAGTAAAGCATTCTGAATAGTATTCCATATCGATGTTGCAACTTCTCTACTCTTATTTTCAGCTTCTTTAGTCTTCTTTTCATCTTCTTTGTCTGTCAAAAATGGATTAAGTTTCTCATTTATTTCTATTATTCTTATATTAGCATAATCTAGTAGATGTTTATGAGTTCTAACAGCTTTATTGATATGAGCTAATTCAACGCTTATAGACTTTTCTATCTCAAATTTGATGGTATTAAATTTGTTGTTGATTTTGTTAATTTCCTCTGTCAGCATTGAATGATTATGATCAATATGATTTTTTTGATTGGAAAGATTTTTATTAATCTTAGTTATATCTGCACGAATAGCATCTACATCAAATTTAATTGAATTAAATTCGATGAGAATTTTGTTATTTTCCTCTAACAGTTTTGTATGATTATGATTAATCAGATCTTTTTGATTGGAAAGATTTTTATTGATCTTAGTTATATCTGCACGAATAGCATCTATATCAAATTTAATTGAATTAAATTCGATGAGAATTTTTTTATTTTCCTCTAATAGTTTTGTATGATTATGATTAATCAGATCTTTTTGAATGGAAAGATTTTTATTAATCTTAGTTGTATCCGCACTAAGGGTATGATCTACCACAGATTTCCACTTCTGAAAAGTCTCAAGGGTGATCGCATCCTTGGGATTACTGGGAGAGGCAAGATTGCACAATCTTTTATTCTTTAAGTCAAAATTGCCATCTAAAGTAAGATCGAAGCCAATACCTTGAGGACCGCGACTTACTTCTTGCGGTCGCTCAAGCGTACGTCCGAACAAGTCGAGACTCATGATACTAATGGTTCAAGAAAGATGTGAACATTAATATATATGTTCAGCTTCACGTAACTCCTCTATAATTGATTGGATTTCATTAGTATGATTGTCATTTCCAGCTGATTTTTCAGCAATTAATAATCGGAGTCGCTCGACAAGCTCATTTGGATCATCCCAATAGATAAGATCTATTGAAGAATTTTTCTTCGCTATTTTATATTTAGGTAGGAGACCTTCTCCGCTGATGGATTTCTGTTTGCGCATTGAGCTACGGAACATAGGTGATATAACATCTATAAATTTCCTACTCCTTGAAGTACGAATAGGTCCACTTTTGTTGAATTTTGGACGATGAGCATTCGATGCTACCAGAATATCGCGATAATTTTTACGATACACATCACTTATTTTATTTCCATCTGGTTGTCTGATGAAGATTAATTCCATTAGTCCTTCACTTTTAGGATAACTTTTGTCATTCACTCTTACTGTTTTATTGTCAAACTCAATTTCTGCACTACCAATCATATATCTTCCATTTTCATTTCTAACTCCATATACGTTATCTAAATTGCTGCGGCTTTTATCTAGTAATGATAAAAAGTCTGTCGACTGGGTTTGATCACGCACAGATTTAAATGTAGAATTCAAGATTGTGCCATCCAACGAAGCAAACTCATCATCATCATCGTCATCATCATCATCATCATCATCATCTTGATTATATGAAGAAGAATCAAACCGATCAATATCATCAACTATAGGTGTCTTTCCTTTTTTCATGTGCTTACTTGAACTATTCATATCGTCATCATTCAATCGTCCAATGTTTTCAGTTCTCGAATCAATGAGCTTTTCGAGTGGAGTAACGACAGGTTTCAATGTATCGCCAATTACTTTTTCAAAATCATCTCTCTCTTGTTTCAATAAAGCATATTTCTGTTTAATAGCTTTACGAGCTCGTAAGAGCTCGTTGAGAATATCCTTTTCTTTCTTAAACTCAGACATGCTGACAAGCTGCTGTCTGCAATAGAACTGTAAAGAATGAGATTCACATCTCCTTTTTTATTGCAAAACAATCAAATCCTTTTCTGTATCTACCATTATTCATTTCTCTATCTTTATCAATAACAATGAAACCATACTTATCGTTTTTCCAACATTCAGAACAAAGATTACAAAATTCATTGAAAGTTAAATCAGTATTTACATGATCTTCATATATATGTTTTAAATTAACATCATCTTGACGATAAATTACCAGCATGTTAATATTATCTCTAATAAGATGCTTTGGTATATGAGCATACGACTGACAAAGATAGAAACTGTCTACGCTTTTATGTCTCCCCATACAGAAAAATGCTCTGACATTATCTTGCTTCTCACAAGCTACATCATCAAAAATCATAATTGAATTCGGTAATGTTTCATCTGGAGATACTACAGATTCATGTTCACTAAACGGTATATACGATATACCTTTAATTGGACCTAAAACTTCTTTGAGAAATTGATACTTTGGTTGATTTAAAGATTTAGAATAAACATAAACATTTTCAAATCTTAGACCATTCGGATGAGTAATTAGAGCTAATAAACTATTTGTTTTTCCACAATTCGATGGACCGCAGAATACTGCTCGTATACTATCTGGTAGTAATTCTCCATGTCGTTTCTTTCTCTTCTGAACTCCGAAATCAAAGTTAGCAATAGGCAGTTTCACTTTTTGATTAGTAAAATCCATGTTAACGGGACAAAGTCAACTTAGACATTAAGCTTTAAAAGGTATAAATATTCATTTTATATATTTTAACCATCAGTTGTGGATCAGCACTCGAAGAGAGAGATGATCATTCACAAATCTCAGAAGCGGACGAAAGGATACGGATTGCTTGATAAAGTGATCAATAACTTGCCTATCGAGCTGCATCTTCCCGGATATCAGTATTGTGGCCCTGGAACTAAGTTAAACAAGCGATTGAAAAGAGGTGATCCTGGAATAAATCCGCTTGATCAAGCTTGTAAACAACACGACATTGATTACTCAGATAAAAATATAAATCGTAAAGAAGCTGATATGAAGCTTGCCAGTAGAGCTTGGCAACGTGTTAGTGCCAAAGATGCTAGTCTTGCTGAAAAAGCAACTGCCTTGGCTATTGCAAGTGCCATGAAATTGAAAGCAAAAACTGGAATGGGAGTCAAATTCAGTAAGTTGGTGACTGCAGCTAAAAAATCATTAAAACCAAGTAACAGTTCACGCAAGGTTATTCTATCATCCTTGAAAGGCGCTCGTAAAGCTGTTCGAAAAGGTGGTGGTAAGAATAAAGTTTTACTTCCGCGTGTTCTACCATTACCATCAAAAATGGGTGGAGTTCTGCCTTTTCTTATACCACTCAGTGCAACCGGTGCTTTAGCAGGAGGTGCTGCTGGAATAGCTAAAGCAGTAAATGATGCTAAGGCTGCTCAGAAAGAGTATGAAGAAAAAAAGAGGCATAATAGATCTATGGAAGCTATTGCTCTAGGCAAAGGTCTCCATCTTAAGCCTTATAAAAATGGAATGGGGTTATTTATGAAACCTCATATTGGTAGTGGACGAGTTATTAATAAAAAAAAAAACGTCGATTTAATTTTACCAAATCGTCCACTAACTAACTATGATCTGATAAAGTATGCAATAGTATTGAAAATTCCAAATTTTAGAGGTGTCTTTATGAGAAATAATCTACCTCGCGATGGTCCTTGGCGAAATGAATCTGCTATTGTTAATTTAGATGATTTTCAAAACAAAGGCACTCACTGGGTGTGCTATCGAAAACAAGCTTCTAACGTCATTTACTTTGATAGTTTTGGTGATCTTAAACCTCCTAGTGATCTCATGAACTATCTCAATGTGAAAGAAATAAAATACAATTATAAAAGATATCAGAATTTCGACTCATTCATTTGTGGTCATCTCTGTCTTCGATTTCTGACTGAAAGCCTATAAAAGCATATTGAAACTAAAAATTTAATCATTCACTTGCAATCAGTCATGGAAGAAAGTTTTACTTTAAGTCTTTCTGGAAAATCTTCAGTTTTAGAAGCGCAATATTTTCCTTCGATTGAACTACCACAGAATAAGAAGTTTGTTTTGGGTTTAGTTGAACTTTTAACATTCAACTCCATTCCCAATGTTGATCAATCAAATAATAAACTTCATATAAAAAACGGAGTTACAATAACTATTCCTACTGGAAGCTATGAAATTGAAGCTATCAACAAATTTGTACAAGAAGCATTAAAATTGAAAAAAATTGATTTTTCTTTGAAAGCTAACAACAGTACTCTCAAAAGTGAAATTAGTTGTAGTCATCCATTGGATCTCACACCTTACGATTCAATAGGACGTCTTCTTGGCTTCACTCCACGTATTCTCAAAGAAAAAACTATTCATAATTCTGACTTACCTGTGAAAATATTAAAAATAAATGCCCTCAGAGTTGAGTGTAACATTACTGCTGGTGCATATATCAATAACAAAAAGGTACACACAATCCACGAATTCTTCCCCAGAGTTCCTCCAGGATTCAAAATCGTAGAAGTTCCGTCTCATGTCATTTATCTTCCACTTAGTGTGAAGTGCATAGATAATCTTCAAATTCGAATCGTTGATCAAGACGGAAACTTGGTGAATTTTCGAGGCGAGGAAATTACTATTAGACTTCACATCAAAGCTATATAATGGGAATTGTTTACAATTCTAATGTGTATATAAGTCAACCACAATGTCAGACGTCAATCAGTCGACAAAAGAAAGTCAAACCGTTAACAAGGCAGAGCATTCAGTTACTCAAAAGCATAGGACTAAAAGTTCGTGGAAAAAAATCAGTTGCATAATTCTCTGCTGCTTCCAGAAAAATGGACGAAATTCTTCCAATTCAATCAGGTGTCGTATTCGATGAGTCTATAGCTCAATACGAATTACATTCACACCAGCCATACTCATCATTGAGTTTTAATAACAATGATGAAATTCGTATTACTATCCAGCATCAAGATCTATGTCTTTTACCATCTCGCAGTTACATTCGTGTCTATGGAACACTGCGAAAACCAGACGGAAGTGCACTAGCTAAGACTGATTTTGCTAACAATGGAATTTGTCATTTGTTTGATGAAATCCGATATGAAATGAACGCAGTGGAGATTGATAAATGTAAAAATGTTGGCTTAACCAGTATTATGAAAGGATGGCCTTCATTTACTCCAAGGCAAGCTCATGCTTTAAAAAATGCAGGATGGGAAGGTATGGATGAAGCAACATCGACAATGAAAAATCAAGCAGGATATTTTGAAGGTAGCATTCCTTTGAACATGGTTTTGGGTTTTGCAGAAGATTATAAAAAGATAGTAGTTAATATGAAACATGAACTCATTCTCACTAGATCAAGAAGTGATATAAACGCAGTAATTCAAGAAAGTACGGCTGCTGCAGGTGCTGCTGCTACTTATGAAAACTTTGAAATAAAAATATTGAAGATAGAGTGGATAATGCCACACGTCGTCGCTTCTGACAAACAAAAAATACAGTTATTCAATTTTATTGGGAAAGATAATCCAATCTCCATGTGTTATCGGTCTTGGGAGTTATTTGAATACCCATCACTTCCAGCAGCCAATAAACACATCTGGACTGTAAAAACTTCGAATCAATTGGAAAAACCTCGTTTTGTAATTGTTGGATTACAAACTAGGAGAAAAGATATGAAAAATGTAAATTACAGCAGATTCGATCACTGTGAAATTAGTAATGTACAACTTTTCTTGAATTCGAAATCTTATCCATACGGTAATCTGAACGTCGACATATTTAAAAATCAGTATGCAATTCTCTATGATATGAATGTGGATTTTCAAAGAAGCTACTACGGAAGAGATCCACAACAACTGTTGGATAAAGAATCATATATAACTCAGATGCCACTCATAGTTATTGACTGTTCACGACAAAATTTAACTCTAAAAAATGCTCCTGTTGACGTGCGTCTAGAAATTGAGGCTTTAAAGCCTTTCCCACCATCTACATCAGCATACTGTCTAATCTTACACGATCGCATTACTCAGTATAATCCTGTAAGTGGAGAGGTAAAAAAACTTGTTTAAAAAAATTAAATAAATGAAAAACATTATAAGATGGAGTATGCAGTAGACATGGTTGGCTTTAAGCAAATGGGAGGTGATTATATTTTAAAGGAAATAGCAATTATTCCTCTTAATCACAGTGGAGATCCTATAGTTCATCTATTTAAAAAGCCATTTTCATTGCATAGACTTTCTAATCAATTGCAAGCAGAAAATATGTGGCTCAAACACAATTATCATGGAATAGCCTGGGACACGAATGGGCTTGATTACTGTCAAATTGCTAATCTGCTTCGTGAATCATTGCAAAATGCCAGCAAAATTTTCGTTATGGATGATATAAGGCAGAAGTGGTTGCAACGTTTTAAATTTCCTGTTTATAACATTCAACAATATGGTTATCCAACAAGATCATCCATCAAGTGTGTAACTATATGCACAAACCATAATCCAATTTACAAGACTGTTTGTGCATTACACAATGTAAAACTCATGAAAATATTTTATCATCAAATTGGTAAGATGTCATCGGATTGGTAAGATGTTATGTCGTCAGATTGGTAAGAAAAAAATTAAAAAAAAAATGAAGAAAAAGTAGAAAAAGCTATAGGCTTACCAACTCATGAGAGGCTAAACCAATGTTTACCCCTTCCATACGGATTCTAGCTCAATCCCTACCAACTCTTTATCCTAGTGGAGGGAGTGAGTTCGCTCCCAGCTCAGTATCTACGAGGTGGGAGTGAGGTCGCGCCCAACTCAATATTCTAGGAGAGGGGGTGAGTTGGGATGCCTGTGAGTTGGTATGCCCATAGCCTATCTACTAATATATGAGTAGCAGCGTGGCTACCCAGCGGATTTCCCGTTTCTACATCGTCGTAAAAAACAAATAAAGATATAACTATATCATTAGCAAATTTATCACTGTACTTCATTTTCCATAATTGGCTTTTCAAAATGTTGATTACAATATTACTCGGCATCGATAACTGTTTCATATAATTGTAGATTACTCTAAACATACCTGGTATTTCTAGAAAGTTTTTCAGACTTTTTCTTAAAGGAATGTATACTCCAGTTAATGAGACTGGTGATACAACAGACTTTTCATTCAATAAAATGTATTCATAAGTTGATCTTATAGCAAAATCCTGCGGTTCAATCAGACCTTTTTTCTAAAGAGCAGTCATTCGCTTATATTCTGTATCTATGTGATTAAATATTTTTTTATAATTTTCAATACAATTTAACACGTCTCTTAAAACTAAATTATTAACGTTATTATTTTTTAATCTTAGAGTAACATCTTCTTTCATAGATTCTATCATGCGTTCACATATAAAACTTTTCCAATATAATAAGTGTAATACTTGTACTGTAATACTGTACAAAGTATAATAGGGTCTGGCTAGCGCCCGACGGCGGCGTACGTACTAAAGTACCTTATACTTGCCATCGTGGCGCTACCGCGCCCCTTGATATAACATCTTGTACGATATACTTTGGCAAAATTGAATCTGCGTACAGTGTTAGAAAAAATGCTATTAAACTATCTAATAACAATGAGAAATTCATCTTTAATAACTTTGAAAATCCAAACAAATAAATTAAGTTCTATACAAAATTAAGTTAAGTACAAATATTAAATAAATTAAGTACAAAAATGAACAGAGAATTGCAAATAATGATGCTAGTTAATAATTATGCTTTACGAAAGTTGTTGAACAGCTTTTGTTTTGTGTGACTGAATAGGCTTATTCAACTTTGTAATGAATCTACTTAAATATGCAGAACTATTGAAATGGGTTAAACCAAATACCTGTACTGCTATAAAGTGCCAGAATGGCTCACTGCAAGAAGGAAATTTACGAAGAGGTACGTGTATATGAAAACAATCTTAGACTGCTTTTACAGGGTCAAAATAAAAACTATCATCATTTTGAAAAATGATATAAAACTTGGTTGTTCTAAAATCTTCCACAAAAACCAAATAAGGATGTATAGGTTGATTAAACTTTTTTAACGACTTTACGTATTCTTCTTTTTTATCTTTCACCTCATCGACATTCTAAAAACATGAAAAATTAATGAAAAATATAAAAATATTGTTATAAAATTATATATAAGTAATAAGATAGCGATGAACATTTTTTAATGAATCTATTATAGCAAGAAGATCTCGACGAGTCACACAATAATTTCTTTCTGACTTAGAAATGACTCTACTGTAATAACCTATGGCTCGTTCTCTACCATCCTGTACACAGTACCTTTGAAAGAACTGAACCAATTCTATGGTCAGAAGCATCAGTATCTAAAATGAATTCAGATTCAAGAGATGGAAATACCAAAATAGGAGGAGAAATAAGTTTTTCTTTTAATACATAAAAAGCATTTTGACACTCTTCTGACCAAACGAATTCAGTCGACTTCTGGGTGAGTTTATAAAGAGGTATAGCTATATCTGCAAATCCTTTAACTAACATTCTATAATAACTTCTATACAACGTTCTATAATAGGCCATTTCAAAAAGTACAATAGTAGAAGTTCACAATTATAATAAGGATTTGACTTCAAATTTAATTGTACCTGTCGAAAGAAATCAACAAAAATTAATACCAAGAGAATTAGAGGAAAAGAGTAAGAATTTGCCTTATTTAAATCATCCGTAATTACATTAAATTAATTATTCTGTCCAATTATAAAAATGAGTGCTGAAAATTTTTTAAAAATGTTTGAAAAGTTTGAATAGTAGGCCTGATATTTATATTGAGTTTAATCCAGGTATTAATTCTGAGTTATGTTTACATTTTTTACAGCAACTATGGAGAATAAACCGAGAATTATAAGAGAATTGAAGTTTCCTGCTGCTAAAAACGAAACTCTCGAGAGTAGTAGAACAATCTATGAAATGCAGAAAAAACTGATGACCAAAAATGAAATCATCAATGAGAAACTTAGTATTTCATTGACATCACTCGAGAGAATTATGGATGGAGCCAATTCAATGATGTCGAAAATGGTTCAAATTTCCGAAAATATGTTGGAAACTGAGAGGCTTAAACTACGAAGTTTAAGTGCAAAACCTCAGTCCGACAACTTAAGGGGTTATGCCTGAGTTAAACCTGTAAAAAAGACATTAATAAGTAATAAGCTGAAAAAAATTATTTATTCATAGTATGAAAAAAAATCTTTCTCCCACTTAAAATGTAGGTATTAAACATGTTTTTAACTATTTTTAAAAAATTATATATCTAGGAGGGAAAATCTTCTGAGTATGTTTCTTCACTGCTTGAGTGGAAGACTTTTCTACAAAATATAAACTTTAAATATTTAGTAACTCATAAGATGATTGTATTAGTAATTATAGTGAATATTACATATATTCACATACGTAACATTCACTTTTACCTTGTATTAGTCAATTCTGCTCCGCTCAAGCAGTGAAGAAACGTAGTCAAAAGATTTTCCATCCGGTCTGGTATCAATTCATCATCTGAATGCTGAGATATCCTGTGGCAAAAGACCTAAAATCATAAAAATGGCGAGACAATTATGTATATTTAAGTAGTAGTACTTATATGAACTACTTCGCATGTTTTTCTTATATTTTGGTATAAGATACCTATATATTAAGGCATGTATGAATACCCGGGTGCTGTATATGTAGATATACCAGTATCGAAAGCTGAAACTGAAATGTAAGTTTTTAATACGCATTCACAGTCAACATATTTTATATGAATATAAATTTTGTCATTGCTTACACATTACTTTATATGATCATTAACAATTACAGTAAACTTTGAGATCATCTAACACACAGGCATCTTCTCGAGCATATGAGATTTATAACCTATATACCTGAAGCAATGAATACACTCACAAAGAACAGATTCTTCACAAATAATAGGTCGTTAAAACAGTAATTTCCTTTTCAATAAGCTGTAAGGTGCCATGTTTTTAGGCGGTAATTTAAATTTGCACGTATGTTTTATTACCCCTTTATAAGTGTGATTAAAAATTACAAGACTAAATTTGAATTCTAAATTTATTTTATTTTGAACATTCAAAATAAAAAAAATCTACTATTTCATGAAAATTAGCTATCACTACAGTACGTAATGATTTAGTAAATAATTTGTGCTTTTTTAAAAATAAAATTACGTTTTAAAAAGAGAAAGCGTAAACCCTGTTCATAATGATGAACCTGAACCGAATAGAAGAAAAATTGAGTCTTAGGGTAATCAAAACATTGATTTAATTAAGAGAATTGATAGATTCAAGAATGAATTTTTTCATACAAAAATTAATGTAAAACGAGATTACAAACTCACGCAGAAGCAAATTTCGATCTTTGGATTGATTATTTAATATCTGATTTAATGAGTAACGATCTACTCGATGTAATTGACTCAAAAATTCCTGGTCCAGAAAATTTGACTGAAAATAGAGTAAACAAACGAAAGAGTTTAGTCAGAGATATCATCATCAATTATCTGGATGAAAACTATTACAAGAGAATTTTAAATGAGCTTGATCTTGCAGAAATTATTAAAAAATTGAGATGATACAGGAAAAATGCGTCAAATGTGACTCATGTTTCAGTTAGAACATGACTGTATCATATAAATATGAAAAAGGACGAAAAGGTCAATGATTTTTGTGAACTTTTCGACTCAATTATTCGCGAATACGAAGCTTGTTAAGATGCTGTGCCTTTGACTGATCAAGAGAAGAGATCGTCGTTTTATCAAGCCATATCATCGACGATTTTTGAGCTTCGAAATCGATGAATTCGAAAAAGGAAATGAATTTAGAAGAAATAAAATCATTTCTTTTGCAATTGAAGGCTGAAAAGAAGTCTGGCATTAAAGAAAAAGTACTGAGAATTCATGGAGATCGTCAGAAAGCATCTGAAAATAGATGTTATAGATCCAACAAAGTTAGTCACTGGTCCAAAGATTGCCGATACACAGAGTATGGTAAATGATTCTGTTATCATTGCCAATCTTTGCAAAGTCATAAAGGCCAAGATTGTCCTCGAGCAAGCAAAGATTCAGGTGATCAACCTACTAAAGAGAAAAAGCATCAATATAATAAAAATTATAATAAAAATAAGAATGCTCAAGATTTAGGTGTTAAAAATAAGAGCAAACATGAACAGAAGGGCTTTAAAAATAAATAGAGTGGAAAAGTGAATCATCAGACATCAGGGAATAAAGATCAAAATAATTCAGTTAAGGTATTATTTGATAAAAGTTTTAATAAATCTAAAAATATTATTAATTTTGTAGCTGATTCTGCTACAAAATTAGCTACAGATCATATAGTTAATAAATGCTTCATTTTCAGTAACTTCAATAAATATGAGAATGGAGTTATAAAGAGAGCAAATAAAAATGAATTTGCAGATATTGTAATAGACGGCAAAGGGAATCTTTTATTGCAGACTGACGTAACTGAACTGACGCAAGTTCTCAAGTTCACTGATGTTATAGCAGCGAAAGATGTCATAGATAATTTATTATCGCTGAGAAAGGAAGCAGATGCAGGTTTTAGTATCTATTTAGATAATGCATCACTTAGAGTTTTCAATATACAAACAGATAAAATAATTTTAGAAGGAACTTATGAGAAACCTAATTGGATTGTAAGTTTGAAAGTCTTAAATTACAACAATAATATTCGAGAGTTCAAAAAGTATTTTTGTAATGCAAAAATAGTTATGTATCATGAGTTTCCAGAACAATCACATATTAATATTCAAAATAATGAGTTTTTGGTTCCAAATGGAGATTCTCAAGATTTAGAAAATATTGATCAGGTGATTGGAAGGGAGAATGTAATAGAGTTAGAAAATAAAATTTCTAGATTCTAGAAATACAATTAAAATAGATGAATTAAAATCTCTAGAGACTATAGGACAAATGTTAAATATAAATCTATTTGAGAACAAGCCATGTAATGTTGAAAAATATAATGAGGCGATGTTGTGGTATATAAAATAAGCCCACGCATCTTTAAATTATTTGAATAGGTTGCAAAAGGCTTATAAAACATTAGAGAATGTGAAATTCGATGATTCTATACTAGAGTGTGAAATATGTACAAAGGCAAAATGGAGAAATTGCCATTTAAAGAAACGAGAAAGAGAGCAGAGAAACCTTTACAAGTTATTCATACAGATACAATGGGACCTATCTAGCCAACTTCATATCCAGGATAAAAGAGATTTATTGTTGTTTTTGTAGATGATTATTCGAGATACGCGAAAGCGTATGCAATTAAATGGAAAAATGAAGCTGGCGATGATTTTAAAAAATTTATTGTATCTTGTGACACGGCAGAAGGAGGTGCACACCGGCGCGGGGGAAACGTGGTGCGCGACTACGGTAATGACGGTGCGGGCGGTTGTTCCGCGGCGCACGGTAATGACCGGCGCAGGTTATGTTGGTGTGCTGCACGTTGTCGTCCTCCTCTGGTGTGCTCTCCTCCTCCCTCCGTGTTCCACGAGGCCTCGCTTCACGTCTGAATTTGGGTTTCGGGCGCCTTGACGCGTCGCAAGGACCTCGAGCAATTTCTCAAGCCTCGACTGAGACTCGATATCTAGAAAAATGCGTTTTGCATATTTCGGTCTTCACCTCATTTAAAATCTGTTATAGCTAGAAGGCTGAAATTTGGTATCCAAATTTGTTTTAACATGTTAAAACAATGCATACACTTCACTCGATCCAAGAACTTATATTTTTGATTGTCATGTAGATATACTTACACCATTGATTTCATGGCTTTAGAATCTAAATTGTTAGGTATGTAACTATTTTGCTAAGCCGTTTCGACTTGAAAATTCTCATACTTGAAAATTCTCATACTATCGCTGTGAGTGACAGACTTGACAACTCATAAGTTTTCGTTACTTTTTACAACGCAAAACATGCATTTCCCTTGGGAAAATACTCGTTACATCCAAGATTTGGAAACTGACTGTATATGTTACTCTCTCAAACTTGAGAATAACTAATTTTTCATTAAGCAAATCAATCAGAGGGATAGCATAAGAAATTTCAAGTTAATCGTCTAAACCAATTTTGAGCTGTTCAATTTTGAAAACCATAAATGATAATTATTTTGACATTGGTTTATGTGATAAACTTAAACTTTCACATGCTATACTTGCGATGGATTTCTAGATAGACAATAAGTTTTTCTCAATTTAAAAGGAGTACGAAGTATAGTCAATTTCCTAAGGGAAAAACATGGTTTGTTTTGTATAAGGTAACGAGAACTTATAAGTTGTCAAGCCAGTCACTTAGAGGGATAATATAAGAATTTACAAGTTGATACGGCTCAGCAGTTTCGAATTATTGAATTTTGAAATTTCTAATCTCTGATTATCTTAATACTGCTCAACTATATCATTGTCAAAATTCTTATACTATCCCTCTAAGCAGTGGCCATGAAAATCAAGGGGCGCGGTAGTGCCACGATGGCAAGTATAAGGTACGTTCAGTACGCACGCCGCCATTGGGCGCTAGCCAGACCCTCATATACTTCTCATAGGCCTTGTTGGAAACTAGGCGTATGATTTTCTCCGCATTGACTGCTTTATCTCCGACATATAAGCAATCAAACGAAAGCTTGCAACAAAAGTATCAAAATCACATCAGGGTCATATTTTGTGAAATGGCTTCTATTAAATGTTATTCTGAAGTGAAAGTTCTGGCTCATAAATTATCGTCAAAAAAATTCTTCTCCCTGAGAAAATGTTTTCCGCCATACGTCATCGTGTGTGACGTCAGCGCTATAGATATATACTTTTATACAGATATGTGGTGCAGACGACGACTACAATATAACACAGTGCTACAGTATAGATAATAGAAAAGCATTTAATTTTATCAAGGGGCGCGTTTGTTAATAATTATAAATCAGTATTAAATATATTTAACCTAAATATATATTTTAAAACAGTGTTAAATTCTTTTGTACACAATCGAAAAGCAATCATAAACTAATAGTTTATAATTAGATAAGTATTTAGTTTTATTTTGATTTATATAAATATACAATACAAATAAAGGATTTGTGAACTAATTCTTTGTTAAAATGTTCTCTTTTATATTTCAGGTTTTATTAGATTGCAAGGCATATACAACTATCAAGATACAAGGAAAGAATTTTCTTGTGATGAAAAGCTAGTGAAGTGTAAAGTTTTAAAGATTTTTCATGCAGGAAAGTTTCTATTTTTCCATGTGACAAGCTAGTGAAAGTGTTTTATTTTCATCGTTTAAGTATCGAAAAAAGTTTTTACAGAATTTGCAGTCGATGTTTTCCTATTTCTATTGGGGGGTTACGTAACTGTCAGGTTATATACGATTGGAATTCCTGTGACAAGCGGGTGAAGTGAAATGTATTTCTATCAAAGGAAAATTTATTATTAAGTTTAGAATAATAACTGGTTCAGAGTAAGCGTGTTCTTATTTTGATTCAAAGGTTATACTACCTACGCCACAAGATTTGATCATTATTAAGGTAACGTGTTTGGTTCAATTAATCACAGGGATTAATTAATTTTGAATGCCTCATAACTTTAAAATGTTTATTCGTTAGACAAATGCCTGCTTAAAAAATGAAAAAGAGATTGCATTGGTAGTTTCAGATTAACTGTCTATACTGAAATGTATAATTATAAGTATCAATATCAAATCAAAATTATCAGTTTTTAGATACAGTTAATTGCACGTATTTTTTTAAAATGTTAAAACCAATTTGTATACAAAATTTCAACCTTCTAGCTGTAATAGATTTTAAATGAGGCACAGACGATAATACTGAAAATGCTATCATAACTAGTGGATAGCTACTTATTTCACTTATATTCTTCGCACTCATTTAATATCTATCATAGATAGAGAGCTTAAATTTGGAATCCAAATTTGTTTTAATATAGATGTAATTACTTTTCATATATAGATAATTTTCATATAGATATACGTACTCCATCGATTTCATGGCTTTAGGATCTAAATTGTCAGGTGCATAACTATAAAAATCAAAACTATAAGTTCTGAGATAAACTCAATTGCATGTATTGTTTTACCATGTTAAAACAAGCTTTTATACCAAATTTCAGCCTTCTAGCTATAACAGATTTTAAATCAGGCGAAGAGCGAAATATTCAAAATGTAGCTATCGTAACTAGTGGATGATTACTTATTTCAATTATATTCTTCGCACTCATTTAATATCTATCACAGCTAGAGGGCTGAAATTTGGCACACAAGTTTGTTTTAACATATTAAAATAATACATGCAATTAACTTTATCTAAGAACTTATAGTTCTGATTTTCATATTGTTACCTACCTGAAAATTCAGACACTAAAGGCATGAAGTCAACAGTGTAAGTATTTATATGAAAGTCAAAATTATAATTTCGTAGACAAGGTTAATTGCATGTATTTCATGCAATTTATAATAAACTAGACGTAGCTGGAACATTTATCACGTTTAAACCAGCAAAATTTATTATGATTACGTATTAATAAATTATTTATAAAAAATGCTGGAAGAACTCAATTGACAAGAACAGTAAATGTATCCATTTTGGATCACTAAATATATAAACTTTAACAACTTTTATCCAGTGTAAACAAATTTTATGTTTAAAAATTGTTTCTGTCATAAAATTTATTATGGTTACGTACTATAAAATTAAAAAATTAAAAATTAAAAAATATAACAATCGCAAATGTTCGTACTACCTGTAGGACAATGTTTAATAATTATTAAGATTAGGCGCTTAAAATAATCAGATTAAAGCTTTCGAAATTTTAAAACTCCAAGTTCGTCCAACCAATAGACATGAAAGTTGTCATGGAATTCCTTTGACTAATTTACTAACTGAAAAATTAGTTCGTTTCAATTGTAAGAGAGAAAGAAGTACAATCAGCTTTCAAAATATGAATTAGCGTGCTTTTTTTTCAAAGGAAGTATACCTTTTGCTATCTAGAAGGTAAAAAGAGTATATGAGTTGTCAAGCCCATTTGTCGAAAAGATACCATGATAAATTTTAAATTGTTGCCATTAACCAGTTTTAAAATATCAACATTTAAAAGTATTAAAATTAGAATATTCAAAACTAGTCAATGGTGTCAACTTAAAATTTTTCATAGTATCCTTTTAAGATATGGGCTTAACAACTTGTATGTTCTTTTTCCTTTTAGATAGCAGAAGGTATACTTCCCTTGAAAAAAAGTATCGCTAATCCACATTCTGGATTAGCTGATTCTCCTTCGTGCTCTCTGGAAATTGAAAAGAACTAAATTTTCAGTAAGTAAATTAGTCACAGAGATTCCATGACAACTTTCAGGTTTATCCATTCGACGAGCTTTATAAGTTTTTAAATTTTGAGAGCTTTAATCTTTGATTATTTCAAAAGTCATCCAATGAATATATACAATTTCATAAACTTATTCTGTGTTTAAATTAACCTTTATTTTTCAGATTTTTATGTTTAAGTAATTCATTTATATTGTAACAGCTAATTATTCTATCATAATAATCGAACAATTTTTTCTTGAATACACGATATCATGGGGCAACATATATATTAAGATACTAGATGATCAAAGATTTTAATTAAAAAATATATAACCTAAAGCATAATATTCCCAGTAATAATATTACCCATACAATTACATTAATAGATTTGACTTATAACGAAAAGCTAACTTTTTATACTACATTTCAGATGTATTTGTGCACTTTCTTTACTCTTAATCAGAAGATACGTGTCTCTATAACTACTAAATAATTTCAAATCTTTTTTTTAATTAATTAAAATCCTGTAATATTTTAATTTAATTTATTGTTTGCATGCATTACCTTATGTTATATTTGATTAATTAACGTCTACCATTTTTTATATTCTTTTCTATGAGGAAAAGAATATATGTAGTTAATTTATCAGTAATGCATTATATATTACACATCTTATTTTATCTACTCAGCGGATGAAACCTCTTTCACACATTAAAAATAATAATTATAGTGGTAAACAAGGCTACCACAGTAAACTCTGTTGATCATACGTTGCTTTTTCATCCTAAGTACGTCGAATCACCTGTAACAGAGAAGGAATAAATTATTTTAAAACAAAGAATTATGTTCTTTTATTTTAAAGTTAATTTAATTAACGATAATTGAAGTATACGTATCTGATATAGTGAGATCCATTGACAGTATATTTATATCCTTATCCATCTTTTTTGTAAATGAATTTTTGCACTTGAAACTTTTTGCAGGTTCTAGATTAAACACTATTGCAAAGGCGTAGTACGAGTTTTATCGGCTTTTAGCACGTTTTAAATAATATAATTTATTTTAAACTTGGAGTACCCACGCGAAGGTTATTAGCTAGCAGAAATCATTAGTTGACCGATATTTCAAGTTAGACATAATTATAGCATCAAAGTGGGTTGGCACCAGTTGTCTGGAAAGTAACCCTCATAACCGCGCGAAAATTTGAATGTGTAATTTCAGATGAAATAAAGTGCTTAAAAATAAAAGTGAATTTATTTATAATTATAAATATTCGGTAATGTCTGGCTCGTACACTATACTAAATAATTTTATTTCAGGTGATAGGATACTACTGAAAATGGCTGTAATAGCAGTAATAATACCAGTCTGAATTGTTTACGTTGAATAAAAGTATTATTTATGTAATTTATTATTAGATACCTTTTAATAGTAGTGAAATCTCCCCCCTCCCACCACAAAAAACCTTTTCAAGGTAAATGGCTGGCAAGTATAAGGTTGTTTCTTTAGGTAAAAATTAAAAATAAATTTCAAACTCTTAATAACATAAAGTTAATTTTCGAACTCTCAATAACCCATATGTGGTCAAAACTGAAAGTTATTTTTTCTATATATCTATTTCATTATGTAAATTTAAATTTCATTTTCAACTCTCGATAACCTTTATATAGCCAAAATCCTAAGTATCTTATTCTGACGGTCATTTGATTATATAAATTGAAGATTTAAATTAGATGATTGAGGCTTTATTGTATGCGGTTATTAATACTTTCCTTACTAAAGATTAAGAAGGTATTTATAATTAGTTTAAAAAATAATGTTATATGCGTAAAGATCTTTGCACTAAGGGTCTATTAGACAGACTACCCCACATAGCATGGAAGGTTCCTGGAAGTTTTTTGGAAGCTTCCATGTAAATTTAGAAGCTTCCAGGAAAGTTCTGCTGGAAACTTCCTGGAAATATGTAATGTCCGCCCATAGTCCTGTCAAGAAGCTTCCGGCGAAGCTGACAGGAAAGTATCTGGTAAACTTTCTTAAACATTCCATGGAAGATAAAACAAACATTACAGGAATCTTTCTGGATGATCTTGAAATTCTTACAGTAAGCTTGAAGAAAGTATTATGTAAGTTACAAGAAGCTTTATTGCAACCTTTCAGGACGGTTCTGCTGGAATCTTCCTGGAACTATGTAATGTCCACCCATAGACCTGTCAAGAAGTTTCCGGTGAATCTTACATGAAAGTTTCTTACAAACTTCTTTAAATATTTCGTCCAAGATAGTGAAGAAATTACATGAATCTTCCTGGAAGCTTACTAAAGCTTCCAAATATGTATGAAAATTTTACTTTAAGCACGCAGGAAAGTATTACGTAACGTCAGCAGAAGCTTTCATAGAACTTTTCAGGAAGGATCCATTGAAAACTTCCTGGAAATATTTAATGCTCATGCATAGGCCTGTCAGGAAGCTTGCAATGAAACTTACAGAAAAGTTTCTTGAAATCTTTTTTAAATATTACATGGAAGATAGTAAAAAATAATATAGGAATCTTCTTGCAAGCTTATTAAAACTACCAAATGTATGGTAAAAATCTTGAAATTCTTACCGTAAGCTCAGAGGAAATATCAAGTAAGGTTACTGGATGCTTTCATGGAACCTTTCGGGAAGGTTCCGCTGGAAACGAAACCTTGCCGGATATGTTTCTACAAGATTTCATGAAAGATTCAAACAAGATTAATGCAAATTTAAAGAAAGCTTGCTGTTAAATTGACCATATTTCCGAAAAACCACCAAGTTTCTTTTAAAGCTTACTGGAAACTTTTCTGTAAGTTTCTAAAAAACTTCTATAAAATAATCCGAAATACTTTATGTAAAGATTTTTTAATATTCCACAAACCTTCGGTAAAGCTTTCATGAAACTTTCAATGATGTTTCATGAACGATTGCAGAAAGCTTACAATGAGAAGTTAATCTTTTACACTGAAATTAACATTTACATTAACATTTTTTATTTTATGAAATAAACATACTCGCACTACCTGATCTTATAATTAAACGCATTATCGCTATAAACGCATATTTCGCCGCACGCCATTTACAATCGATTGGAAGACAGTATATTGAGCGGTCTTATATACTAATGGCCATCGATTCTTACCACTCACAGGCATGAAAAAACTGGTCGCCACCTAGCGGTCAAATCACTAAAAGATGGTAAGCATTCTGTAAGCTTTCTGTAAGTTTTGAAAAAGATTGAAACAGCAATCTTTCAGGAATGTATCCTGTAAGATTTCCCTAAATCTTTTAAGTGGTCTCCCGTGTAAAAAAAAAAGTCTTGCGCTGGTCTTTGCGAAGTCTTCCCAAGGTCTCGATCAGAAGTCTTGTTAAAGTCTCGGCGGTGGGACTATCCGAGACTTTTAATTTTTCGACAATAAAAGTCTCGATGAGAAGTCTCCCTAAAAGTCTCGCGGAAAGTCTTCGAGAGACTTTTCGACATACTTTTCATTTATACTTCAGAAAGTCTCGATGAATTCCAAGACTTTCTTCGAGACTTTTTGATGTACCTTTTATTCGTACGTCTGAAAGTCTCGATAAAAAGTATCGTGGAAAGTCTTCGAGCGACTTTTCGACGTACTTTTCAATTGTACTTTAGAAAGTCTCGATGAACTCCAAGACCTTCTTCGAGACATTTAAAAATCTTCGAGAGACTTTTTGACGTACCTTTTTATTCGTACGTCTGAAAGTCTCGATGAAAAGTCTCGCGGAAAGTCTTCGAGCGACTTTTCGACGTACTTTTCAATTGTACTTCAGAAAGTCTCGATGAATTCCAAGACTTTCTTCGAGACATTTAAAAATCTTCGAGAGACTTTTTGACGTACCTTTTTATTCGTACGTCTGAAAGTCTCGATAAAAAGTCTCGCGGAAAGTCTTCGAGCGACTTTTCGACGTACTTTTCAATTGTACTTCAGAAAGTCTCGATGAATTCCAAGACTTTCTTCGAGACTTTTTGACGTAACTTTTATTTGTACATCTGAAAGTCTCGATAAAAAGTCTCGCAGAAAGTCTTCGAGAGACTTTTTGAGGTACTTTTTAAGATAATTTTATTCCGCAAAGTAATTGAACAGTATGTATAATCATAAATTCATACACACACACGCACGCACATGCTCATGTACACGCACACGCACACACACATGCTCACGTACACGCACACACACACGCGCGCGCGCGCACGCACACATACACACATGCTCACGTGCACGCACACACACACGCACGCACACACACACGCACGCACATGCTCATGTACACGCACACATACCCACATGCTCACGTACACGCACACACACACAAATGCGCGCGCGGGCGCGCACGCACGTACGCACACATACGCATAGTATACAAGTAATTCGATAAAAGAATGTTCTTTTTATCTGATTCAATCTTGATCTGTTTTCTTGCGATGCCTCAAGCCATTGCACATATTAGTCAGGACTCTGCGGTAACGGCTTTCTAGCATTTTTGTTGAGTACTGAGGCACTTTCTTGTTGACATATCCTGAAAAAATGATTAATATTTAGAACATGTAAAATAATTAATATTTAGAACATATGATATAATTAGTTTATACTTACGAAAAACAGCCTTATAAATTGATGGAGGTATACGCTCAGATTTTCCCCATCCTGTCGCAGTCATGTATCTAAGCTTTTCAACTCCGACAATTAACTTCATTAGACGACGAGTAAACTCTTCCGGTTTAGCTCTCCATCTCAACTTCAAGTAATCCAACTCGCCCTTGTCCACGAATATTTTGATGCCATCCACAAGCTGTACCTGTAAATTAAAAATTTGATTACAATAGATTAGAATAGATTAGATTAGATTACTATAGATTATTTGATGAAAAAAATACTCACTTTTCCTTCCTCAGGTTCGTTAGAGACAAGAGACTCTCTTGTAGAAGGGTGGCTTTCGTCGCCAACATCCTCATTTTGCGCTCGAGCATCTGGGTTTTCGTCGCTCTCCTGGCGTTCTTCGATCTCTTCGCGTTCTTCGCTCTTTTCAGGTTCAATGCCATGGGTTTCGAGATTTTTCTGCTTCTCCTCATCGTTTCCGGGCTCTCTACTCTTGCTTGGAATCTCCATGCGGTCATCAATATCTCCAGTCTCTGCGTTCCTAACTTTTCTGTAAAACAAATTAATTTTAAAAAATATAAAAATTAAGCTTTTTGTAAAAGCATGTACTTACGGGTGCTCCTTCAATCCCTTTTGACGCTTTGAATTCTGGCATGACTCATTCCTAACCTTTCGCTTTCGTTCTTCGTTCTTCTGATATTCTTCGATCTCCTCGCGTTCTTCGCTCTTTTCGCGTTCGTGAATGTCATGAGTTTCGGGATTTTTCCGCTTCTCCTGCTCTTTATCATTGACATCGTTTCCGGGCTCTCTACTCTTGCTTGGAAAATTAAATTTTTTTTGTAAAAGCATGTACTTACGGGTGCTCCTTCAACCCCTTTTGACTCTTCGAATTCTGGCCTGAATCATTTCTAATCTGTCGATTTTTCTTCTCGGCGCCAATACTCGCGTCTCTGTGTAATATAAAAATACGTAAAAAAATTGTAACGTAAACGAAATGTGTGTGCGTGTGCGTGTACATGAGCATGTGCGTGCGTGTGTGTGTGTGTGTGTGTGCGTGTACGTGAGCATGTGCGTATGTGTGAGTACGTGCGCGCGCGAATGTGTGTGTGTGCGTGTGCATGTGCATGAGCATGTGCGTATGTGTGCGTACGTGCGTGCGCGCGCATTTGTGTATGTGTGTGTATGCGTGTACGTGAGCATGTGCGTATGTGTGAGTACGTGCGCGCGCGAATGTGTGTGTGTGTGTGCGTGTGCGTGTGCATGAGCATGTGCGTATGTGTGCGTACTTGCGTGCGCATCCGCGCGCGCATTTGTGTGTGTGTGTGAATTTACGATCATACATACTGTTCAATTTCGTCGTCATCGCTCTTGGAAGATTCTTCACTAAAAATCGATTTCGATGAAAGCACTTTAGAATCCAACGTTGATTTAGCCTTGGACACTGCCGCAGCTTTTTTTCGGTTCTTCGATGCCTCTTCTCGTTTCTTCAAAATTATAGCATTTGGCAACGATTTTCTTTTTTCCGGTGTCATGATGTGTCCGTTGACGTCTACATTTCGAGTTTCTAAATATTCGGCATCATCTAGCATTAAGAATCAAATTAGTACGTAAACATTTTTTGTATATACGTAAGCATATTTGTAGTATCCGCGAGTAGCACTGTAACGAGGATAACGAGCGAGAACCGCGTGGAGAATAATTATTTGGCTGCGATATCGCGAGCGCTGGTGAGCCAGTGGCATACTATATGATTTAATTATGTTTTTTATACATACCAGCAGTCACAATGATACTTGCTGCATGCCAATTTTCTCCCCATTTTCCGAGAGTCTTCGACTTTCCGACTCTTACGTGTTTTTGCATCAAAATGCTCGTGGTTTTCGGATCCGTCTCCGTCCACAGTACAAGATGAAACATTTTTTCTCAAATCACTACACTTTTTTTTTTTTTTTTTAAATAAATAAACTTTTAAAGCGATGTAGGATGCGTTTTTATGTATACCAATGCGGCGGCTTTCTGTAGATCAGCTGTACTGCAGATGCGTTTTTTTTGTTTATTTATTGAAATCGTCAATAGCAACGAACGTTCGCTTCAATCCTTGTCAAGCAGCGACGAGTGTATCAAAGGTTATATTGAGCGTATTGGCGAATCGGCGAATGGGCGAACTACATATTCATCATTATGAAGAAGCGCAAAACGCATTTTTCGGAGTATAGCAGAACGCAGCAATATAAAATAAGAAAAGAAATAAATCAATCAATTCACAGCAGCGATACAAGCAGTTCTTCTGATGCAGAATCGAATGGCGATGTTCATAATAGAAGGAACAACGAAGGTAAGTACTATTACACAATCTTTTTTGAGCAGTTTTCAAACGAGAGAGAGTGAGAGAGAGAGAGAGAGAGAGAAAAAGAGAGAGAGAAAGAGAGAGAGAGAGAGACTAATTCGCATTGAAAAAAATTTTCCGTCATTTAAGTACTGGAAGGAATTCCTCTGTCCGTCGTCCGCCGCAGCGGTCCCCTCCTCTCCTCCTCCCTCAACGAGAGAGCCGTACACCGTCGCGGGGCTGATCAGTACGCGCCCGTTACTACTAATCAAGCAAGCAGTTCTTCTGATGCGGAATCGAATGGCGATGCACGTAATAGAAGAAACAACGAAGGTAAGCATTATTACGCGATTTTTTTTAGCAATTCTCAAACGATAGAGATAGGACTACCGGTAGCTTTGTGAAAAAATTCTAGCAAAGGCACACACGAATACATATATAATTCGCATTGAAAAAAATTTTCCGTCGTTTAAGTCCCGGAAGAAATTCCTCTAGTCGTCGTCCGCCGCGGCGGTCCCCTCCTCTCCTCCTCCCTCGACAAGAGAGCCGTACTCCGTCGCGGGGCTGATCAGTACGCGCCCGTTACTACTAATCGAGCAGGTGTATCGCTTGTGCGCTTGTAATTTTTTCTTTTATTTTTCCATGGTACCGAAATTCTTTTAGAAGTTAAATTAAAATTCAATTCGATAGCTCGTTAATAAATTCTGTCAACATATTAAATTGAGAATCCGCGCGTGCTCACATTGCTATTATCTTGACGCGAATTTTGTTTAATTTTCTTTTATTATTATTCCTAGATGCTATCGAGAACCAAGTAAATGGTAACGCACATCGTGTCGTACATCGTGAGCCCCTCGACGCGATGCATGCAGAGCGAGATGCAGAGAGTACAGACGAGGAAATCAGCGACAATGGAGGCATTTCAAGCGAAGAATATGAAAGCGAATCAAGTGTTAATACAGATACTGATGAAAATGATGATGAATCTGAAGAAGACGACGAAGACGAAGAATTCCTCATTAAAAATGCCAAGAAGCCATTATATCCAGGTGCACCATTGAATGTAGCTGAGCATGTTTTGGCGGTATTATCAACAATGCTCAGATTTAAAATGACAGGGGTACTTTTCGTGCACATTCTTTCACTTGTGCAGTTACATTGCATCCATCCGAATTATTGTATCAGATCGCTCTACAAATTTCAGCAAATATTTAAAAATATTAAATGTCCTTTACAACGGCATTATTATTGTTCGGTTTGTTACATAAAACGAGAAAATAGCGATGAAGATGAATGTGAAAAATGCAACGAGACTACGCCATGCAGTTATTTCATTGCAATTCCAATAATTTCTCAATTAGAGAAAATTTATAAGCGAAGTAAATTCAAAGAATTGCTTAATCATCGATTCACGCGACAAAAAATCGATCCTAACAATTTGGAGGACATTTACGACGGTTCTGTATACAGAAAATTATGTGATAATAATGGATTTCTTTCGAATACAAATAATATTTCGCTGACATGGAATACTGATGGCGTACCTCTTTTTAAATCTTCCAAATTAAGCATTTGGCCACTGTATTTCGTAATTAATGAACTGCCGTATAATCAAAGATTTAGGCAAGAAAACACCATCTTTGCTGGATTATGGTTTGGATCAACAAAGCCAGCAGCAAATCTTTTCCTGGGTGTTTTTCGCGAAAGTTTGAAAAAATTGTACCAAGGAGTAGAGTTTTTACTATCAAATGCATATGATTCTGTGAAAGTACGCGCAATAACTATTTGCGGAACGTGTGATCTACCAGCCAAAGCTCACTTTTTAAATTTGAAAAATTTTAATGGCAATTACGGCTGTGCTAATTGCAAGCAAAAAGGAGAGCATATAGACAACGTTCACACTTATCACTACGATAACAATATAGAGTTACGTACTACCCAAGAATCTCTGCAATTTGCTCAAAAAGCTGTAAATTTAAAAAAGGATGTTTTCGGAGTTAAAGGGCCTTCAGTCTTATCAAAAATAGTTTACAATTACATAGAAACAACCGCGATAGATGTGATGCATTGTGTCTATATTGGCGTAACGAAAAAATTAATCTCGCTTTGGCTCGATTCTGAAAATCACGAATATGCTTTTTCTCTCACCAAATTTCAATCGATAGTTAATAAACGCATTCAAAGCATTTCTCCACCTAATTTTGTACAACGTTTACCTCGGACGATCCTAGATATTGGTTTTTGGAAAGCTTCGGATCTAAAATTATTTTTAATTGTATATAGTCTTCCCATCCTTAGTGACATTATGCAGTCTCAGTATTTAAAACATCATATGTTATTAGTTTTTTCAATTTATCTGTTAAATCAAGACAGCATATCTATGAATATGATAGAAAAAGCAGAGCATTGTCTTTATGAGTACGTAGCTCGTTTTCAAATATTATACGGAAAAATATACATGAGCATAAATTTGCATCTTTTACTACATTTGCCAACAATAGCTAAACGTTTTGGTCCTTTGTGGACAGTATCCTGCTTTCCATTTGAAAATATGAATGGTATCATTAAAAGTTTGGTTCACGGAACAAATCATGCAGATCTTCAAATCTATTCTGCTGTTTCACTAATGTTTAATTATTCAGAGATGAAAAAAAATACTTGATCCAAGGAAGCAGTTTAAGTAATTACTGTACTGCTATAGAATTAAAAGGAAGGCTTAAAATTCACAGAATTGATAATAAAGTGTCGATTGTTGGTAGAGTAAAAAAACAATCGAATTTCCCTCAATACATTTTCGACTGCTTAAGAAATATCGACTATAATGAAAACAAATTTCATGTTTTTTATAGATTGTTAATGGGTAGTTTACTGTTCGATTCAGTTTCATATAGTCGTCAAATAAAAACAAAATCGAACGTAATCAAATATTCAAGAAATGGAATTGATTGTATAGGCGCTATCGAAATATTTTTAAAAATATGCCATTGTTCTTGTGAACAACAGTGCAACGATTGCAATAATGATTGTGAAATTTACGCTATTGTACAGGCTTACGAAAAGGAAAAAGCGTTTCAATGTCAATACGCTTCAGCATACTTACCGTACATTTATTTATGCTCCAAAATTATCGATCAAATTGTTGCTGTAAAAGTAAGAGATATCGAACAAATTTTGTTTCAGTTTAACGTAGAAGATAAAATGTTTGTGATTGAACCTATGAATATGATTGAAAAAGAATAATAATTATTCGTTTTTAATCGCATTTATACGTTTAAAATTGATTTAATATATGTTACTAAAATATTTTCTGTATTTTATAAATAATATTTAATTATTATATAAATTGTCATAATATAATTGTATATAATATAATTAGTAGCGATAAGAGTGTAAGAAATGAATTTATGTACGTATAAATAAAATTATCCTAAAAAGTCTGTCGAAGACTTTCCGCGAGACTTTTTATCGAGACTTTCAGACGTACGAATAAAAGGTACATCAAAAAGTCTCGAAGAAAGTCTTGGAATTCATCGAGACTTTCTGAAGTATAAATGAAAAGTACGTCGAAAAGTCTCTCGAAGACTTTCTGCGAGACTTTTAGGGAGACTTCTCATCGAGACTTTTATTGTCGAAAAATTAAAAGTCTCGGATAGTCCCACCGCCGAGACTTTAACAAGACTTCTGATCGAGACCTTGGGAAGACTTCGCAAAGACCAGCGCAAGACTTTTTTTTTACACGGGCTTATACGAAGTTTTCGTAAAGTTTTACATATAGCTTCTGGTAAGCTTACACCTATTAATTAAAATCAAGTCATTTTCCAACTTACATTGTAATCTTCCAGTAACCTAATGGACAATTATTCTGAAAGATATCACTGAATTTCACTGAAAAGCGCAGTGAAAGTTTCAGTAAGATTTTTTGAGTCGTAAAACTCGATTCCTTTTTAGTCTGTTTATAAATTTAACAGAGTATGAATCAATTGCTTTTCGGAAGCAACTTCTTATTTATTTTGTGAAGCTTCCGAAATTGGTTTATGCAGTCATTCTATTAAGATTCTCGAAAGATGGGCTTGAATTTTTCAAGTAATATTTAGAATAGGTTCTGGTAAACTTTATTATTATAGTTGTATAAGTAACATTTTCAATTTTACGACGTAATCATTTCGTAATTTTTTAGAAGATTTCATGAAATCTTCAAAAGTAAGCGGTGCATAAAGTTACTGAGAATTCGTCTAAGCCACTTACCCAAGCACATCATTTTGATGATAATATCGAATGTTTCATATTACCATCACCCCCTTCCAGGGCATAATTCGTTTATTTACATTTTATTAAATTTAAACGTATTCAGAGTATATGAGAGTTTAGGTTATATAAGATTATTGAACTTATGTTTTATATAAGAGCGATTACATTTTATCAATTACACATATAATATTAAAGTGTTCTTTAGAAGAGGTTCTGGAAAACTTGTACGTAATGATTCGAATTGAGACATTTTCTTCCGGAATCGCTTACAGGTGCCTTCCGTGAAACTTTCTTTATACATAAGATGGAATCTTCACCTTACGCCTCAGGGAAGCTTTACGAAAGCTTGCGTGTTAAATTTGAAAATTTCATACTTTTGCTTACTCTAGTGAAGCTTCCGGAATTGCTTACGAGAGCCTTCCACGAAACTTCCTTCAAACATTGGCAGTAAATCCTTCAAACATTGGCAGTCCTTCGTAGTAAGATTTAGGAATGTTACATGAGAGCCTCCATGTCTTACTTTAAAATGTCATACCTTTGTTTACTTTAATAAAGCGTACAGAATTGCTTACAGCAGCCTTCCATGAAACTTTCTCGAAACATGGGATGGAATCAACGCAGTAACGTTTACGATAACTTTCATATCTCACTTAAAAATGACAAACTTTTTTTTACTTTACTGAATACTCCAGAACTGACTTACAGAAGCCTTCCGCAACAATTTCTTGAAACATGAGATGAAATCTACGAAATAACGTTCAGAAAAGCTTTAAGGAAGCTTCCATTTCAAAATTTGAAATGTCATACTTTTCCTTACTTAATCAAGCTTCCAAAATTGCGAACAAGAGTCTTCCTAGAAATTTTCTTTAAAAATCAGACAGATTTTTCGCCTTACCTTTTAAGAAATCTTTACGAAAGCCTGCATGTCTTACTTTAAAATATCATACTTTTATTTACGTTTGAAAAGCTTCTGGAATTTCTTAGAGGAGCCTTCAGCGAAACATTCTCAAAACATGGAATGCAATCTACGCAGTAATGTTCACGAAAGCTTTCCGAAAGCTTTCATGTCTCACTTTAAAATATGTGACGTTGTGGTTTTTATTGCTCTTTCGGGGAGGCCGTCGAGAGCTCCACAACGTGATCGCACCCTGTTATCGGGCTGCCGGATGAACCGTATTTTAATTATTAATTGTTGGACGCCCGGTTCACCAACCGCTTTGCCGGCTGCTCAGCGGTGCACAGACTTAATCTCGCGGCCGCGAATTTTTGGGAAGAAGGATAGGCGGGGGTTTGCTAAATAAACACGCACAGTCTTAAAATTGACGGCCTGGCATTTATTGAATAATAAATAAAATGATGTGAAAGGGCTCGCGTGCGGGAGGCACGCTCTGGCGGTAAGTCCGGCCGACGCGGGGACGCGCACTTTGAAATAATAAGTCTACCTGGCTGTAAAAATGCGTTGACTGCTCTTCCTCTCGTCCGGATGATGTCTCGTTCCCTGTAATGTCGCGCGGCGCAGAATTACTTCGCGAGCGAACCTCGACAGTATAGAAAATCTGGAGGTTATGTCGTGGAGAATGCGGAGGGAAAATACGTTGTCCTGGAGTGCGTCTCGTTTTGCCTGCTGCTCACTGGATACTACTCGTCTACCTGTTGCGCGGCCGTTGCGACCGCGGCGTCTCTCTCTGTCTCTTTCTCGCGCATGTATTTTCTGGCTGTCCTTTCTTACTCACGTGATATCACGTGATAGCCTAATATAGTACATTTCTGTCCTAGCGCCCTCTTACTAATAAATCTCCTCGCGCGCGAAATTCGAATTCATTAATTTTCTCTGACTGGCTGTAGCGCATTCAATCATACATTTTCCGCCTGATACTTCTCTTACAATATTTCTCTTACAATATTTCGCTTGCGTACCGCTGTGGATCGAGCCGCAGCCCTCCACCCGTTGCCAATAACGTTCGAGGCTCGTCGTGTGCCTCCACTCTCTCTGCTCACATTAGCATTCTCCGTCTCTGTCTATCTCGCTCTCACTCGCTCTCGCGCGGCTTCCCTCTCTCTGCCGCTCTCTCGCTGTGGCGCGCGTGGTACTTCTCTCTCTCTCTCTGTCTCGTGCGGCGCCGCGCAGGCTTCGCGCTGAGCGTGGCTTCTGCTCAGCTGTTCGAGGCGCTGCTCAGCTCTGCTGCTCCGGCCGTGTCTTCTCTCTCTCTCTCTCGCTCTCATCTCTGCCCTGCTTTCCTAAAAACACCACCGGGTCTTAGAGTATGCTTTTTTATTAGCACGTCTCCGGTGGTGTCCAGGCGAGCTGGGGCTGACGGCTGACCGTCACATTCCCCCTCCCAAATCTTACCTTCTGGTAAGTTTCTACCAGAGGAAGTAGGGCTCGCCGGGACACCATGTGCCGGAATTGATTAGCTCGCTGTGGAAACGGTAAGTTATTGTAGTAGAGAGAGAAAAAAAATTTGTACTCACGACTGTCTTTGTACCACCTGTGTAGGTTCTGGCTGTGCTGTCCGTGTTCATCCCTTCTTGTCCGTCCTCAGCACCTTACGGAGGATCGCGTCGCGGATATCGGCTGGGAGGTTCCTGGTTTCCCGGATGAGCTCCAGGATCTCCCTATCCGTGAGCTCCCGGGACGGGCTCGGCTCCCTCCTTGCCTCCGTAGGTGCTGGCGCCGGGGAGGTTTCCCTCGACCTCTTTGGCGAGGACGGACCGTCGTCTGGGGTGGTGGTGGTTGTCGCCGGCCCTCCTTGCGACGTTGATGGGTGAGAGGCCGCTTCCTCGAAGCTCACCCTTCTCTGGCGGTCTCTCCCCTCTGCCGCTGGTGTTGGGTCGGGCCGGTGTCGGCCTTCTCTGGCTGTGGCGGTCGAGGTGGCGCGCGGGCGCGATGCCGACCTCGACCTCTGGCTGTGCCGACGCTGCAGCTCGTGGTAGCGGTCGCTGCAGCGCGGGCAGTCGGCTATGTCGACTCCCTTTCTGCCGCAATTGTTGCAGTAAGGGAGCCGGGGTGATTCCCGACAGTCGCCGCTCTGGTGCCCAAACCTCCAGCAGTTAAAACAGCTGTAGGGTGGGGGGTCCAGGTCGGCTTCCGTCGGGATCTCCCTGAGGTCGCCGAATCTCAGCCCGGTCCGTTTCACGGGCAACCGCGCCGCCCGTCGCCTCTCCCTGGCTAGCGAGGGCACGTCAGCCGGTGGGCCGTCCGCTGTTGGAGGGCCTGGGGGGGTGTCGTCCCGGCGAACCTGTCGCCGCGGCAGCTCGATAGTGGAGAAGACGTCGTCCACAGTGAGCTGTCTCGGTCCTCTCGAGCGCCGGGAGCGGCTGCGGCTTCGTCGGCGGTCGTTTCCTCCTCCCTGGGGCACCGGGGTGTTGGGCTGGGTGGCCTCCAGGTCCTCCGGCTCCAAGCCCAAGTCCCAGGCGAGCAGGTGGTCCGCCGGTGTTGTGTCGCCCTGTATTGGGACGAACCGGGGTGGCTGCAGGGGCCTTTTAAAGGGGCCGACCGACGCGCGGGGCTTCTCGTCTGTCTCGCGGGGTCTGGTTTGTCCCGTCTGGCTGTTAGGGGGTGAGGGGAGCGGCCCCAGCCTGGCCGATAGGGGTCTGGTTTGGGGTGGCGCCTCCGCTCGTTGCGACGGCCCCACCGCCCCGAGAATAGGCTCTTCGGGTTTCGCGGTTGGGACTCGACGCGGTGCGGCGGCGTCAACCCTTCCCCAGCCAGCCATGGCCAGACTGGGTGTGTCTCGCTCACGCGCCTCGTCTGGCTGTAGCTCTGGCTGCGAGGTGGCCGTGCTCGCGGGAGTCGTGAGTGACTCCGGAGCCGGTCTCCTCAAGGGCAAAGACCTCGGCCTTTGGATGGCCCCTGTGGCCGGTGTGAGGATTAACGGTCCTGCACTGGTCCACAGGAAAGGCTGCCTGGGCGGGGTCTTCGGGGGAGACTGCCGGCTCGGTCGGTCCTCCGTCGGAGTGGTGGTGGCGCCGGTGGGCGTCGTTGGGCGGCCGACTCCCTGGAGCAGTTCTTTTTCCTCGGCCTCGGTGATGCAGCAGTCCATCGGACTGTCTGCCTGCTGGGGTCGGGGAGGTTCTTTCTCCAGGTGGTCGGTAGCTGCCACCTCTTCGACGTTGCCGCTGGCCTCCATGGCCGCTTGGGCGTTCGTGAGCCGGAGGTGCGCCGCTCTCGCCATCCGCTCTCGCCTTACCTCGACTTCGAATTGCGAGGGAGGCAGGAAGTCGGAGACGTTTTCTGGCTCCTCGTCTCCCCAGCTCTTCCTCTCCGGCTGTTGTTGGTTGTCCATGTCTAAAATCAGAGTGTAATCAGTATTTTTCTTTGAGACAGTTGGGGATGGATTTTCCATGCCCCAGGTACTTACGGAGGATTTGGGAGATCTGGTGTGGCACATGCAGGCACTTACTTGGGATATCGCGGTCGATTGAGGATCAGGTGAGTTAGTTGTGGGTTGCCTAGGGGCTATGTACCTTCGCAGGTCACTCACGTGCACCTTGGCAACTTTACGGCTTTTACCTTCGAGAGGTTCCAAAATATAGACAACGGGGGATTTCTTTTGGGTTATGGTAAAGGGGCCGTTGTATTTCGGGGCGAGTTTAGCGGAGAACTTCTCATTGCCCTTTGACAGGGGATGAGATTTCCTCATTACTAGGTCTCCTACCTGAAATTCTACCACTTTTCTCCCTTTATTGTACCGTTTACCTTGTTTGTCCCGTTCGTCGTCGATGTATCTGGCTACCAAGTCTCGTAAGGCGTCTAGTCTTTTCATTCTGTCCTCCCACACGGCCGGGTCCAATCTTATCTTTTTCGCGCCCCCCTCCCATTCTGCCCTTAGGCTTTTCACCGGTGTCGGGTGTCGGCCGTAGTTTAGGAATGTGGGTGAGGTCTTCAAGGTAGATTGTCTGGCTGTGTTGATCGCGTGTCTTAGTTCGTGTAGATGTTTATCCCAATGACTATGGTTCGTAGCGTAGGACGAGATCATTGTCTTAAGTGTGCGGTTGCTTCTCTCCACCGGGTTTGCTTGTGGATGATAAGGTGGAGTCGTCACGTGCTTCACCCCATATTGCTCCAACGTCTCCGCTAAGTGTTTGTTGATGAATTCTGTTCCGTTGTCGGTTAGTAAATACTCTGGCGTTTCCCATCTGAACGAAATTAGTTCTTCAAATGCTCTGGCTATGGTTTTTCCAGTGGCCTGGCGTAACGGGTAGACTTCTATCCAGCGTGAGAAAAGATCCTGGAAAACTACCAAGTACTTATTCTGGCTGGAGCTTTTGGGGAATTCCATTACGTCAGCTGCTACCACTGCCCACGGTCTCTCTACCAACCGTTTACCAATTAGTCCTTGAGGAGCTTGCTGTGAGATTTTGTAAGCCTGGCAAGTCTGGCAGCTTTTGATAAATTTGCACACGTCTTGGAATAATCCGGGCCAAAAATACTCTCTAGCAATCCTGTCGTATGTCTTCTCGATACCTAAATGTCCGGCGGATATTTCCGCGTGTGCGGTAGTCAACACCCGCTCCCGCAATTCTTCTGGTACGACTAACTTCCAGCCTTCGTCTGGGTGCGCGATCGGATCGAGCATTGGGTCTTCTTTGTGTCTATACAGCTTATCGTTCTCGATGCGCCACTCTGGGTAATGCGAAGGATTCTGTTCGACTTCGTTCTTCCGTCTTATGTACCATTTGTCTTCTATAGTCGTTGTGGCCGCTACTTCTGGCTCAATCATTCTGGATAAGGCGTCGGGGACGACATGATTCGTGCCGCTTCGATGGACTATATCGAAGTCCCATTGCTGGATCTCGATTGACCATCTAGCTAGTCGTCCTTTCGGCTCTTTAAGAGACCTGAGCCAGCGTAGTGCGCTATGGTCGGTGATCACTGTGAAATGATATCCTTCCACGTAAGGTCGCAGTTTTTGGATCGACCAGATGAGTGCGAGGCATTCTTTCTCGGTGGTCGTATAGTTCGTTTCAGGAGCTGTTAAGACTCGACTGACATAGACTATAGGATGTTCTCCGTCGTCGAACTCTTGTGTGAGAACGGCTCCAACGGCGTAATTGCTCGCATCGCACTGGATCGTAAAAGGTCTTGTAAAATCTGGTCTGGCTAAAACTGGCGCATTCGTCAAGGATATCTTCAACTTCTCGAAGGCTTCTTGTTGTTCTTCTCCCCATTTCCAGTTCTTCTGGTCTCGAAGGAGACGAGTAAGAGGCACTTTTATTTCAGACTCATTTTCTAGGAATCTCGAGTACCACCCGAACATTCCTAGCACTCTACGTAACTCTGTCAAGTCTCTTGGAACTGGACACCTCAAGATTGGTTCGACTTTGGCGGGGTCAGTTCTTAGTCCGTCTCTGTCCAGGATGAATCCTAAGTATCTTATCTCTCTCACACAAAACTCGCATTTCTTCGGGTTGATACTTAATCCAGCTGAGGTTAGTTTCGTGAGTACATGTCTGACTCGGTGTTTATGTTCTTCGAGCGTGTCGGTTGCAATGACGATGTCGTCGAGGTAGCCAAAGACGTTCGGAGAGTCCTCAGGACCGAATAAAACGTCAACCAGCCTCTGCAGAGTACTGGGAGCGTTGCATAACCCAAATGGCATGCGTTTGAACTGCCACAACCCGTATCCTGGCACGGCGAAAGCAGTGTATTTCTTACTACTTTCCTCCATTTTCACTTGGAAGTATGCCTGCTTCAAATCTATCTTACTTAGATATCTGGCGGCTCGCAATCGGTCTAAAATCATGTCCATCTGTGGTAAGGGATAACTGTCTTTCTTGGTTACTTTATTCAATTCTATGTAGTTCACGCAAAACCTTTCAGTACCGTCTGGCTTTGGTACTAACAGCGGTTGACTGCAATAATCACTGGCTGATCTTTCAATTATCCCTAAACGCCTTAATTCGATTGCTGCCTTTTGAATTTCCTCAATCTTCCGCGGTGATCTCCTTCTTGCTTTGCATCTTATGGGTGTGGGGTCAGTGACGAGAATGTGATGTTCTGTTAGGTCGGTGTAACCTAATTCTCCACCGGAATTTTCTGGTAAGATACTGGCGACCAGCTGCTCGATTTCCTGTCTTTCTTCGTCGCTGAGTTCGGATATACCGGCGCTCTCGGCGATAATGACCGACGGGGATCTGGCTGTTGGTCTGTCGAATTCTCTCCATTTTCCTTCATTCGCTCGCCACCATCCTTTGTAGCTTGAGTCAATTTTGAATGTGTCGCAGAAGTCTTTGCCCAATATCATTTCATGTCTAACATCTTTGACAGCTCTGGCATTCAGAGTTTCGCTTATTCCATCTAGCTCTAAATGAATAGGCAAAAATCCTAGGACTGGATTCAGTCCGCCAGTGACTGTTTGGATTGTCGTCGTGCAGGGTTTTAGTCTCTTTTTGTACTTCTCAGCTATTCCCGAGCCTACTAAAGAAATTGTAGCCCCTGGGTCAAACAGTGCTCTGTATTCTTGTCCTCCTAAATCGACTCTTATATATTCTCTATTGTCTATTGTGGCTCCAGCAATAGGCATTTCTGACTCTTGTGATTCCTGGTCGACTCCAGCTTCCACTATCGGTGCAGAAGTTCTGTCGTCTGGCAGTGTATCATTGATGAGCGCCTCCACCGCAGCCTCAATCTTCCTCAATCTAGTAAAATCGGTCTCTTCCAACAGATCAGTAATCTTTGTACGAATTATTCTCTCTTGGTTGTCTTCCAGCAACTCTTTCGCTTCAATAAGGTGCACCTCATCTTCGCTGGAGCTGCCGTCTTCTTCTTCTTCTTCCGATCGGGTTTCCACGTTCGCCGTTTCTTCGATTTCCATGTCGCTTTGTCTGGCCGTAACTCTGGTCTCGCCGAAGTCCAAGGCTTGTACTAGTTTTCTGACCGTTTCCTTTTCCTTAATGTCTACCTTGGGTAAAGTTGACGTTATGGTCGGCTCCGGTCTGAGATCTATTTGCGCCTCGGTCCGCATAAGCTTTTCGGCTTTCCTGAATTCTGCCATCTCTTTTATCTTCTCCAGGCTCTCTTTTGAGAATTCTTCGATGTCTTCTAGTCCATGACCACGAATCATTTCCTTCTCTACTCGAAAGCCTCGCTTCTTGTATAGCTGGATTTCTCGTTCTAGCTTCGTGTCTTCATCGCTACTCTCCATTGGCGCAGCCGGCGTCCCGTCTGGCTTAGATTCCGCGTCTCTGACCGTATTTGCTTGAGCGTGATTTCCTTTTTTATCTTCTTTTGTCTCTTCTTTCTTCGTGATAGAGTCTGACCATGGTTTGACCCAGGCATCTCCTCTTTTCACGTTTGCCTCTTTACTCTTTTGTCTCTGCTTCGTAAGTGCTTTTTCCTGACTGTGGCCAGCCTGGCCGTTGGTGACGATTCTGGCTGCTACTGTCTGGTTTTGCACTTTCTCTAGTGGCTGTACGCCACTCTCTCCCCCTCCCAAAATTGACATACCCGTGGAAAGATTACAGGTATGTGAGTCAATTTTGCAGGTTACGACTGGGGCCACGGTGTGAAGACGGAGGTCGGCTGCCCCGTTGCCGCCTCCGTTTGTCCATTTCCCAGAAGCTTTCTGACGTGGACACAGTTGGGACAGTCTCGAAGCGTTGCCCCCTTTTGCCCGCAGATCTGACATGATTGCTCTGGCAATATTTGTGGTTGCAACTGCTGTAACAGTTCTCTGGCCTTGACACAGTTTTTACAGTTTTTAAATGGTGCTCCAATCTGACCGCATACCTGACATCTTCCTGTCGGTTTCAACGGGTATTTGCACGCGTTTCTTCTGTGTCCGTATTGTTTGCAATTGTAGCATTGTGTTTTCGGACATTCTGCTGCTCTATGCCCGACCGTTTCGCAAACATGACAAGGTCCATAATATTGGGCCTGTTGTAGCGATTGGTTTGTTTGTTGGCTTAGTGCTGGCGTGAAACTTTGTTGTACAGGTTGCTGTGGTATAGGTAGCTGAGCATGTGTCGCAGGAATTTGTTGAGTTGTTGCACACACTTCTTGTGTCTTAACTGGTGTTTCTGTCTTTGCTTCCTCTGTTGTTGCTGGTTTTTTCTTTTTGTTTTTCTTTTTCTTTGCCTTGGTAGGTTCTTCTATGGTTTCCGCTATCTCTTCTGTTCCGGCAACTTTTGGTTTTGGAGTGGTTGACCATGCTGCTGCTGGGAATTTTGATTTTTCTGCTGGTGGTGGCGGTGCGTACCTGGCATCATGTTCGAGTTCGTCTTCTAGCTCTTTGCAGTACCTCTTTACGTCGTGGAAAGTTTTAATCTTCTTATCTTTGAGGGCTTTTCTATAAACTGGTCGCAATCTGTCGATGAGTAGGGCGATCTGTTTCTTGACTGGCATTGGTTTTTGTAGATGATCGGCTATGTGTCTGAAGTTCATAATATAAGTCGATATCTTTTCTCCGTTGCCTTGTGTGCGTCGAAGCAGTTCATCCATTACGTCATTGGTGTTTGCGGTAGTATAGAATTGTTCTTTAAATGCGGTTAAGAAGTCTTTCCATGACTGTATATCTGTCTTTTCGGTTTGATACCACATTTGTGCTCTTCCAGTCAAGGTGTAAGGTACCAGTTTTAACATGGCCTTGCTGCGAATATCTAGGCTGTCCTTGATGCCTTCTAATTTTCTTCCATAGTCTTCTGGGTCTTCCTTCGACGAGCCTGAATATTCGATCTTTAGGTTTCTGATCAATTGTAAATGACTGAGATGATTTTTCGCGTTTATACTGTTTTGCCTTCTGTCTAGTCGTCTGTTAGTTCTCTGTCTGTGAGATTGTGGAGCATCACTATCTGACGAGATACTATCTGACGAGCTGTCCGATGATTCTTCCGACGAGCTGCTGTATTTTGGCGGTGGTCGTGACTTTTTGTGTTTTTGTGACAATTTTGATTTGGATGGTTTTATCTTACTAATTCTTGTAATTGTTGTACTGTTCGTGTCTGTTTCTGTTGTTGTAATCTGTAACTCGTGGATTGTTTTTTCTAATTTTCGTCTTTGCGTTTCGACTGTTTCTTCATTATCCGATTTTTCGCTTTGACTCGTGGTTACGCTTAGCCTCTCTTCCGTGGATATGGTTTTTTTTCTTCGTTCCTGTTGGATTTGTTAATTCTTCTATTTCTGGCAGATTTTTAGCGAACGAGCTGTCCACAGGAATATGCTTTTTCCCTGGCGATGAGTGTAATAGTGTTGATGTGTGCTGACTTACGAACCATTTGTTACTTTGCAGCGATTTATCTGCTGAGTCTGTGAGTAACTGCTTGACATGTTCTGAGTATTGTATACTCGTGGATGCGTTTGGTTGTACATACTGTTGTTGTGGTACAACTGGTTGTAGTGA
>JACCIB010001285.1:0-41810 GCA_018906965.1 Philotrypesis tridentata
AAGAGGTTAGAACAATAGTGGGATGCATATTGAGGTTTCTGAAATCAAAAAGTATTTTAGTAACTAGGTAGAAGAAGAAAATAAAGAATTATAGAGGGAGAGAAAAAAAACGGCTTCTTAAATTAAGAGAGTCAATCTGGTTCTAAATCTGATTTGGTCTTAATTCTGTTTGTTTGGCGATAGAATTGCCTATGTGAGAAATTCTCATCGGTTAGTATTAACAATTTTATTTTTTTTCTTAGAGATTTGTATTTTCACATTGTGTGTGTCAAGGACCTCAATGATCTTATAAGGTCCGAAGTATGGATTTTGGGAACTTGGTGGGCTTGGGTCCACGCAAGAGATATACATAATCACCCAATCTGAAATTCGGGGATTTAGGTGTTTGTCTGTAATACTTTTGGATCTAAATCTTTGATTGTACTAAATTATCATAGACTAAACTCTAATTCCATTTAGTCTAGTGACCAAGATCCTCTATACTAACCCTGTAGGTAGGTAAAAGGTCTCCTTCACGAAGAGGATCACTGGAGGGTAATCTAGCTAATCGTCCAAAGACGACTTCATAAGGTGTGTGTTTAGTACTTTCCTGTACGCAGGTATTGTAGTTCAGCATGGCAATCTCGAGCCATGCGTCCCATTCATCGTCTTTATCAGTGTACATTTTGAGGAATTCGCTCAAAGCATGATGAGACCTTTCGAGGGATCCGTTGGATTGGGGATGGAAGGCGGTAGTTCGGATTCTCTTGATTTTAAATCTCTTAGCCACTCTTCCCATTAATTTACTGAGAAAGTTTGCACCTTGGTCCGTCAATACTACTCGAGGGCTTCCAAATATGCAAATGAATCTCTTTACGAAAGCGTCAGCAATGCTTGAAGCTAGTGTATTTTCTAATGGTACTGCTAAACAGTATTTGGATAGTTGGTCCTGCATCGTTAAGATATATTCATAGCCATTCTTGGTCTTGGGTAAGGTCCCACGATATCCATGGCGATTTTATCAAATACGGTACCAGGAGTATCAGTTATGACCATTGGTTGTTTTGTTTTTAATCGAACCAACTTTTTCAATTGACATTCGATACACTGTTGAATTCGTCGTTGGATGTCATCCTTAAGATTCTCCCAATAATAATGTCTTCGAATCCGGTTGAAGGTTTTCGAGACTCCACGATGTCCTCCTATTGGGGAATTGTGTAATTCGTGAAAGATTCCGTCGCGTTCTTCTAGAGGTACATATTTAATGGTACCTTTACAGATGATTATTTTTACCTCTAAATCCTTGAAGATGGATTAATCAAGGCCAGGATTTCTGACCAGTCTAAATTATCGATATGGGCGCTATAAGCTATATTAATGATAGGTAGTTCATTCTCTACAATATGATTCTTAAGTTTATCTAAGGTTATATGGATATGCTCCTTAATGTAGGTAAGTGATTCGGGACTGGGTCCTCTTATGCATAATAATATAATAGATGCGTTATTCCTCTGATAAGAGGTTACACTGTCCAATTCTAGGTCAAACTTTCTTTCTAGCTTATTTTTCTCCATTAACAATCTAGAACCTTCATCACAGGGTGATCCCTCGCTATTGATAAAGCAAATAATGGGCTCCTTTCGGAAATAAATGATATCCTTAACCTCCACTATTTTGCATTTGAGAGATAATTCTGAAGGTGCGATCGTTAGTTCACTCTTCTCAGTTCGAGATTTATTACTTTCGGGAATTATTGATCCAACCTCTGTTTCTGGAGGCCTTGTGCTAGCTTTATCGGTATGCGGTTGTTCAATATCCATCTGAAATTGGGAGGTTGACTGAGGTACGATAGTTTTGGCCTCGGGTTCCGGTAGACTGGTTGTTCTGCTTAATTGATCCAAAAGGCTGGATATGTCTAATTCGGGAATAGTCTTGCGAGGTCGACCTCTTTTTCTCAGAGTAGGTTGTGGGATTTGTTTCTTCTTGCTTTTGAATGTCCTTTTGGTATATACAGACATACTCTTTGGCATTCTTCTATTCTTTCCAGTTATAATTGGCTCAGGGGAATATCTTCGAGGACGTCCACGTTTCCTTGTCCCAACTCGTTCTTTATTGTTGATGTCTACAGGAACATCGTTAGGCGTTGGAGTAGTTTCACTATCGGGTAGCTTCTTGGCGTTGCTCAACTTGCGCGTGATCCCATGAATATTCTTGAATTCAATTGGATTTCTGGAGAGAGCATCAGCGTTGGAGTTGAGCTTTCCTGGCTTATAAATTATTTCATAATCGTATTCAGATAACTTAAAACGCCATTTCAATACTCTAGTATTGAGGTCGGCTGTTTTAAACCAGACTAGTGGTTGGTGGTCAGTAAGAATCTTTATCTTTTTACCATAGATGTAATCTTTAAATGTTTTTACGCAATGAACTATTGCGAGAGCCTCCTTTTCGTATACTTCATATGCTAATTCAGGTCCTCTTAATACACGTGATGTATAGGCAATAGGCAAGTCTTTTCCGACTTCACCTTGAGAGAGTACGCCCCCAATGGCTGTACCGCTGGCATCACAAGTAATATTGAATGGTTTAGAGAAATCGGGGTACTGTAGGATAGGAGGGTTACATAAAGCTTCACGAAGAGTGACGAAACTTTTTTCGCATTTGTCGGTCCAGTTGAACTCAACCTCCTTTTGCAGTAGGCTCGTCATAGGCTTGGCTATCTTGGCAAAGTCTTTAATAAATCTTCGATAATACCCAAACAAGCCTAGTACTTGTCGGATTTGTTTGACTGTATAAGGTCGTGGCATGTTTGCAACTGCTTCTAACTTTCGGGGGTCAGGTTTTAACCCATGTTGGCCAATTATGTGGCCTAGGTAACAAACCTCATTTTTAAGGAATTCACACTTCTTTAGGTTGAGTTTAAGATTGCGTTGTTCTAGTCGTTGCATGAGCAAGTTCATCTTTTCCTCATGTTCTTCTAAGGTGTTGGCGAAGATTATGACATCGTCTATGAATGAGTACAATATTTTTCCCTGTAAACCATGTAAAGTGTCGTCCATAAAACGTTGAAACGTCGCAGGGGCGTTAGAAAGCCCAAATGTCATTCTAACGAACTCGTAATGACCGAAAGGTGTTGAAAAAGCAGTCTTGTGTGCATCCGCAGGGTCCATTAGAATTTGATGGAATCCTGAGGCAAGATCTACTACAGAGTAGTATTTGTATCCTCCAATGGCATCTATTATTTGCGTTATAGCGGGTAAAGGATATGCATCCTTCACAGTTACTTCATTTAACTTGCGAAAATCAGATACCATTCGATAAGTCATTACCCCGTTCGCATCTGGCTTCTTAGGAACTATCCAAATTGGCGAATTGTAATCGGATTGTGAGTGGCGTATGATTCCATCATCTAGTAATTTTTGAACCTGGCGTTCAATTTCATCTTTCATTGAAACGGGAAACTTATACTGCTTTACATTAATGGGTATATCGGTGGTAGTGACTATTCTATGCTTAATGTTAGTAGCAGAGCCTAAATGCTCTCCCTCTAGTAAAAATCTATCATGATACTTATTTACTAAGTTAGTTACATGTTCTCGCTCTCTGCCATACAAGTGATCTAGTCTAAGCTTATCTAATATTGAACCAGTATTGGCTTGAATGTCAAAGATTCTGACCTTTGGTAGATGCGATTCATTGGTAAGTTCTGGCTTGTGATTATGAAGTAGCTTGTACATATCCGTAGTTTCTTCCAATGTCGGGGGATCTAAATTTAAATCCTTGAAAATTTCTTGCTGTGTAACATGAAATATTTGTCTTTGTGTAACTTCTTTTTGCTTCAACTCATCGTGAACCTTCGTTGTCTTCACAGCGATCCTGTAATTTGCTAAATATCCATCTGAATCAGAGGTGAGTTCTAGATCGCTCAAATCCTGGATATCATCTAATAGCTGTGTCAGTGTTTCAGTGGATGGATTAGCTGTCGTACTGGTTATTGATCCGGAATCTAACCCAAGTTCGGATATGCTCTCTTGAAGGTCTACATATTTTCTTTTAACGGTAGGAGTTGAGTCGGAGGTATAAGTTTTAATCGCTATGGAATCCTCAATCTCGGCCTTATACTGGTCGGCAAACGTTTCTTGACAAACAGAGGTTGGATCTCGTTCAATGACTAATTCGGTTGTTAATAGCATAGGATCATTGTACACTATAGGAACAGTGGTGTTGGTTATGGAATAGCTATTATTTATGAAATCAATGGTACCTTGCGTCTGATGGAAAAACGCAGCTCCTAGTATTCCTTCGCAGGGTATACAAAAATCATCAGGTACTACGTGAAAAACAGTTTCTATTCCCAGAAGTTTCACTTCTGCAGTTCCAATTGTCCTGGTAAGCCCTTGTCCAATACCCTTTAAATAATCGACTTCTGAGGGATTTATTTCACATGTGGAAGGTATCATAGAAAACCTGAGTATATTTACTTCAGAACCGGTGTCCAACATCAACCGACCTGGTTTATAGGCAGGTGGATTGAGTATGTTGATGTAGGGAATGCATGATTTTGGATCCTGTATATCTATATTGATGATCCTGCCCAACTCCAATTCATAATAGGGATTGTCTTGCTGATGAAAGGTCATATTATAGTTGTTTAAGGTAAATATCCTGGATCGGAAGTCTATCTTCCCGTTATTTTGTTTAAATAAGGGTGCTCCGAGTATTCCTTCGAATGGAATCTCAAGTTCATTAGGTGCAACAATAAAGTTGATTTTTGTGCCTAGTAATGTCATTTCTACTGTACCGAGTGAAGTAATGGGTACAGATCCTATTCCCTTTAATTCAAGTAATCGGTCTTTTTGTATTTGTGAAGGATCTAAAACAGCCTTGATTCGAATAATGTTTACCTCGGATCCAGTATCCAACATGAAACTGAGACTAACGCTCTTGGCGGGATTCATAAACTGAACGTAAGGGATTAATTTACTTGGTCCCTTCAGGTTGACTGTACCAACTATTTTGGGTGGCTCCTCCATGTCTTCGGTAAGAGGTTCGCTTAGATGAACAGGTAATCCTACTGATCCAGCGTACTTTCCAACATTTCCATCTCCTCGTTTCGATATTCTAGAACGTATATTTTTCGATTCGGAGATGGTGGTTCGATTACATATATCGTCGAATTGAAGTGGTAATTCATGGTTATGTATAACCAATACGTCAGTATCAAAATTAATGATGGCTTTGTTGGTGTCAAGGAATTTGGATCCTAGTATTCCTTCGCAATGGATGGGATAATCATTTGGTAACACATGAAAATGCGTAGGATACCCTAGGATTTTTATCGTAGTAGTGCCTAATGTTTGGATTGGCGCTTGACCTATCCGGGTTAATTGGCTGCATTGGTTTTCATTTATCTGTGTAGGCGTTGGAACGAATCGGGCTTTTACCAAATTCACCTCTGACCCTGTGTCCATCATAAGTTGTCCACGATTGGAAGATGGTGGATGTAAAATGTCTATATAGGGGACAGATGTTTCGTACTTGAAAGACATTAATCTTAGAATTCGATGAGTGGTGTGGTCATCGTTAATTAATACATGGATTGGCCATTCTTGTGAATTCATATTGAAAATCCTTCTATCGAAGTCCAAAGTTGCACCTCTAGTTCTTAAATCCATAGCTCCCAGTATTCCACTGAATTGGATAGGGAAATCATCTGGTATTACTTCAAATCTGATGGATTGATTAAGTATTCTTACAGATATGGATCCTAAAGTCCACATTTTCTTAGATCCCATTCCTTCTAGTCGAATTGCTCGGTAACCCTCGATATCCTCTGGATTTTCTATGACCTTGAGTTTTATAAAACTCAGCTCAGATCCTGTATCTATTAAAAATGTCTCTAAGTTTTCATTGTTGATACTTCTTAACTTTAAATATGGAAGCCCTTTGCTGGTACCCGTTAGTTCAAGGGTATAAGCTCTCCCAATAGTTGATTGACGGCTTCGGGGTTCGAACGCTCGGGGTTCCTTTGGGTCTCTCTCCCCGCGTTCGAAGGGTGAGAACCTCGAGAGTTTCCCTGATGGCGTTGTCCTTCATTGTATTGGCGTCTACGGCATTGATCAATGGTATGTCTCTTTATGTTACAGAATTTGCAGCTTAAATCAAGGTTCTTGACTCTGCAAGTAGCGGCGGTGTGACCATTACCATTGCACAACTGGCAAGAAAATTTACTCCTCGCGTCCAACTGTGGCTGTTGGTTGTTACGGTTTTTGAGTGAATAGCAATTGCCAGCGGTATGACCAGGCCTTTGACAAACTTGGCAGACTACTGTATTCTGTCTGCTAATATATGAGGTGGTGGAGTTAGTTGTAGGTCTTAAACTGTAACAAACATTAGCCAGATGTCCTGGTTTTTGGCACACCTGACATATAATTTGGGTACGATTTTGTTGGGATTCGTTCTGTTTACACAATTTTGCAGAATGTCCAATCTTGTTACATATCTGGCATTTTTCTATTTGTTTGCAATAACTGGCTGTGTGTCCTTCTTGTTGGCAAATCTGACAGGTCATCTTCATTTTTAGTAATCCTTGAGCATGTATAGTACAATGCTCCAACACGTGACCGGTTTCATTGCAAAATTGGCATTTAACACCACAGCTGCATTTCTCTTCATTAGGTGCCTTACAAACAGAACAGGCAAATATCTTTTTCCTTGCGCCACCCAGGGCTACTCTGTCTGTACTATCACGCGAACGTATTTCTTTTTGATTGGCCAATCTTCTTTCAATGGCAATTGTTTTTTTTACAACATCGGTAATGGCATCATTAGGTGCTGTGTTCAATCTCTGCTCAATTTCAGATATTAAACCTCTCTTAAAACATTCAATTATATCCTTTTGAGTGGAGATGCGAAATTCCTCAGGAACTGTACCATTCTCGATCACATATGATTCTAGTACTCGTTTCCCTAAATCTTTTATTCTATTTGCGAAACTAATAACTGTTTCGTTAGAATGCTGGAATTCGTTACCCATATCTCCCAGCAATTGGGCCACTGTTCTTGTAGGTGAATAAATTCCTTTCAAGAATGTTAGTAATAACTCCACGGTTGCAAAGCTCTGCCCCATCACTGCTTGGCGAGCTTCACCTTGGATCTTGCATCTGATCAATCTTGTCAGATTCTGTTCTGCCGTGGGTTCTATCATGTCTTTTGCCTCCAAACAGGCTTCAGAGAATTGACTGAAAGGAACATTACTTCCGTCAAACTCTGGAATAACCCGCAAAGCATCTTTAATGGATACGACTTGGTTAAATTGTAGAGGATTGGCAGCTCCAACTCCCGCGTTTTGGTTACCGCCAACCATGTTGTTTATAGGTACTTCTACTAAGGGTAAATTTGGACCAATTGGAGGTGGTTGTAACTCTTCGTTTATAGAAATTAGACTCAATCTAGGAGCGGACGGTCGAGGAATAATAGTGTTTCGTCTAGAAGATGGTGAATTTGGGCCACTACCAAGAGGGTAATCGTCGTACCACTCTTCTAGATTCTTAGGAATAGGTAATACCCTTTCCTCGTGCTGCTCGGTGGTCAACGATTTTTCAATTTCTCGCAACCCCTTTATTATACCATCGGTGTCTGGTCCTGACTCAGAATCTTCTGCGTCAACCAAGGTCAACTCACTGTCAATTGATGCTGCAGGAGTCGAGCTTCTACCTAACCCTTTTGCTTCAGTCTGGTTACCTGAGTCTAGATCTGCTTCGCTTTCTAATTCCAAACTATCTTGGTAGTTTGCAGCGGTAACTGGGTTATCTTGAGGAATTCGTGGTCTTCTTCGAAAAGGGTCTTGATCCTCTAAGTACTCTGGAGGAGACTCTCTAGAGATTTTGTCCCTTTTCGCGAAAGGATCAAAATTAGCCAGGTCTTCGGCACTGAAGTGATTGACACCTAGGTTTTTCGCTACTTGTCGAGTGAGCTTCTTTTTATTATTCATAAACTTCTAAGTTTGATATTATGAATCCAATAATAGTATGAGTGTATCAGTACTGTTGATATATTCGTAATATCTAATAATACTCTATCTCAATGTATTAATAACTCTTGCAAAAATCTATTTTCAATAAGTAAGTTGTAACTGGTTTTATTTTCTAAGTCTAAAGCAGTATTCTCTTTATCATAGAATTCTTCTAAAGCTAGTATTAAATGATCTAATGGTGATTGTGTATTAACAACTAATTCGCCTTGACAACTTGTTTTAAAATGTATACAAGTAGTAACGGCTTTGCTAATTCTAACTAGGGTAGACTGTAATCTTTTTGTTAGTGAATCTGGAAAATTTAAGAAAGTAGACGCGATGATTTTATTATCTCCTAATCGAATGTACCTTAGTTTTTTATTCTTATGGTTTAATGTAAGAGTCTCTTTATTTTGATATTTACTTATATCGCGGTTAATAAGAAGTACCGTGGGTTTCAAGGCGAAGAATCTTTTTCGGAAAGCTAAAGTTAGATTATAAGTAGCAATTAAATGTAGTTTTATTACCGAATCTTCATTTATTCGCGTAAGGTGCATGAAGGATAGAGCAGGATAGTAAAAAAAAATTTTTTTTGGTGTAGTATAAAATATCAAGGGATCCTTTCAACCCGTTAGGGTGTCAACACGCAGATGACAGTGTTTCACCGGCACTTGCTTTGCAGTTAACCAACTAGAGCACAGTGCGACTGGAAACCACCACTGAATGTCGATGGTTTATTAGATTAAAAGAGAGGGATAGACCGAGACCTTGTTGTTATGGATGGATAAGGTTTTGGTGTTGCGGGTAATACAAATGGGAATAATAATAAGGATTAAACAACTAACACTTCAGTAATATATATAGTTTTTCCTTTGTTTTATTTTTATTCAGTTATTCGTAGATTATAGTGTGAATCATTATAAATAGATTTATTATTTAGTTACTTTACTGTTACTACCATTAATTATAGGTACAATAATATTAATTTAATTACTAAATTCTTTATTATTCGCCTTAAGTTATTTAATGCTAATTAACTAACGCTACTTGAATTGTTCAGGAAATTATCCTAGAATTTTTGTTTGATAACTTAGATTAAGTATAATATAAATGGTAATTACTAATAAATATTGGTATGGCTATGTATATGTAAGTTGTGTTTTCTTTTTAATATTTAATTGTTAATTTCTCGAAGATTTTCTCGAGTTTGGCCATTTCCGCATTGCTAACCTGTTGATTAGAATTTATTTCCTGGAAGCCATGTAAAGTGGCTTTGGTAACACTGCAAAGCAGTCCTCGTATAATTTTTAACTCAGATTGCAGGCTAGCAATTTGTTGGGCCGTATGGTATTGTTGCTGTATTAAGGTATGTTGGACTCGATCGTGAGTTCCTACAATATCATAGACATTGTCTATTTTCAAGGCCGTTACTGAGTTTTCGTTTATTTGTCGTGCGGTGAAATTTTTTTCTGAGTTTAATTCGGACAATATTTTCTGAATTACGTCCTCTAATAATTTTTTTAGTCTATTCTTAAGTTCTAATTGGTCTCCCTGTAGCTCCTCAAGGGTTGACTCTATTTCTGATATCCTCTCGTTGACCTCCGACGGTAAAAGATCGGAGATGAATGAAGGACGCACTGTAAACAAACAAGAAATTTTGTTCTTAGTTTTTTTTTATGATAGTATCTCTTGCTCTTGGCTATTTTCTAAAATATCTGAACTATTTTCTGTTATCCACAACTCTTCCTTATCAGAGAGGGAATATCTGGGTTTTTTCCCAAAAGGGATGAAATAGGGAATTCCTATTTCGTCTAATTTTTCGGTTGCCTCTAGGAAGATACTAATGTCTTGATATACCCCTTTTATTAACCTCAAATCGTCTAGAAGCTTACACAAGGTTTCCTTTGTTTCAAAGTCAGAATTCTTGATGATTGCTTCGTTTCCTAACGTATCGAATGGGGTAAAACAACCTTGCGCAATGCCTCTTATGACTTTAGTTATTGCATTTGTTAATATTGAAGGAAGCTGCAAAAACGTAATAGGACAAATTGACCTTTTTCCTATTCTAATATATGGAAACACGACTTTATTCCCTTTTATAATTTTAATTGGATAGTCCGAAGTTTTATAAGTAGTAGTCAAATAAATTGTTATATTGGTATTTACGTAATTTTCCTTAAAAACACGATATAAGTTATAAGCTGAGATTATGTGTAATTTTATTAGTTCAAATTCAGCATCCCTTTGGAGCTTCATTAAACGGAAATATATTAATTTACTAGTATTTATTCGATAGTTCAATTAGTTAATTATTATAAAATTTATCCTTATATTTAGTCAAAAAGTTCTCTCTATTTTTCTTTTTGTTAATTAAGTATAATTAATAAAGTTTATATGGATCGAATATCCGTTAGGAATTGTTATTATGCAAAAGAGAATCAATTAACGTGGCGCAAGTGAGTCGTGCACATGAGCAAGAGAGCTCAAGATGGCGCCCGTACTAGCGACGCGTCTTTATGTGGCTAATCCTTAAACGCGGGGGTTCTATTCCCCGTTCCGCTCTAATTCCGTACTTAATCACCTGTACGAACGGACCGTTAATCGTCGCGCGCACAACCGAACAGACCGCTCGGCTTCGATTGAGTTATCGACCGGGCCTGTGTACAGGCTTTTACGCTTCGAGCGAGTTATCGACCGCACGGCGCTGCGTTCACGATGCAGTGGCAGGCTTCAGTATGATGCCATGCGGTTACCGTATACGTAATGGCTAACCTCCGCGCGTTGTACACAAAAGTTTCTGCACGAACTTTTGAATAAAAATCGCAAATTACGCGTCGGGACGTATACTCAGAGGATAGGGGAAGTCGTCCTCTATCACTGGGTATAAATTTTTGTGTGAAAATTTTTGTCCGCTTAGTGTAGTGAGTGCTTGATTGTGTTCATGCAGGGGAGCTATATTGTCCCTGTTGAATCTAATTCCCAGAGGCTAGAAATATTCCTCTCTCGGATTTCTAGGATGATTAAATATCCTACTATTGCTTCACTGGGTCTGCATCAGTGAGCCGTGTCCAGGAGCATATGTGATTTTTGGGCAACGAGTAAGGAAACTTGGAGCGTCAAACCAAATCAGTATCAGATAAGTTATTTTATCCTTTTTCTAACAGCTTTCCTGTTGTCCTTCAACAATAGAACTCTGTTCCTTTGTGTAAAAGTATTTTCTTTTTGTTTTTCAGCTTTTATCTAGCTATTCAAGCTTTATGTACGAGCATCGACAATCAGGACATCACTTCAACTGGATTAACATTCAATGGGTTTGTCGTCTCCATGCAAATTTTTTTTTTTTTTTTTTGGACTTTGCTGAGGATGCTCCAATTGTATAAAATTAAATACTTAGTTTTTCCTATTTTCTCCTTGAATTTATAGTATCAAAGTCATTTATTGGGACTTGCTCTCGTTTCTTTTTATATTAAATTAACTTAAATACTGGAATCTTTTGGTAGTTCCAGTTGTATTTTTCTATATCTTTTTTTTTTCTTTTCGGGATTTCTATTACTAATAGAGGGGAAGTGGGTATCCAATTGAAATTAACTCGTTTAATGTAATTTCTTTTTGTTTTTTTTTTATTAAATTCTAAAATTATTTTACACAAAATTTTTCTTATAAACACATAGTATTGATTATATGTTTATTCATTCAAGGTTGCTGCTGACCCAGCTGTAGAAATTACTTATTGCCTCCTCAGCAATGATTTGTATGGCCAGGAGCGAGTCCCCATGTAATTTTTGCTGCACCCTTTGTTGCGAGGCTTCTTCGGCTTGCCTTTGGGCAAGCAAAACCTTCATCAGGTCACAAAAGGATGGTGGTTCTCCGGGTGAGACTGGATTTATTGGAGGTTGCTCTACCGGTGGTGGTGTAGGACTAATAGCCCTTGGCAACGCCACCAAATTCCCTGGATACGGGCAAGCTCGACTGCCAATTTCCTCGTAGTTCCTGCTCCAGCACACTATCAACAATTAAGTAATACTTATTTAGGGAGTACAAACATAGAATTTTTCTTTTCACTTTAATTATGTAGGAATATGTGTATAGCACAATATTCAAAGGCTTACTACAAGGTTATATTTTTTTTTTCTTCTTATGGTATTCCTTAATTGAATTAATGAATAAAAATTTTTTTCTCCTCTAATTCAGGTTTATTTTTAATTGTTTTTGTCTTCTTATGGGGTTAGGATATACACAGATTTTTTTTTTTTTTATGGATTTCTTTTTACTTTATTCTTGCTTAATATGTACACATCTATAGTTATCTACATGAATTTATATAATCAGAAAATCTCTTGTAATTTTATTTCTCTTTAAAATTTAATTATTAATATTTTAACTTAATTACAAAAATTCTTTTTTTCTTTATTATAGGGTTTCAGTCTAGCGTTATAAGATCTGGCTCTCTTCCTGGCTGGATCGGTGGTTCTACTTCCAGATTCACCACCTCAGGGTCAGGCGATGCTGGTGAATCTGCGTCTAGGATGATGGGCGGCGTTACTGGTCGAGGTGGAATTACCCTTTCCCCTGGGTCAGGATTGATCATGAATGGTCGTACCACACAAATCTGACCAATGGGCACCAGAGGTCGTCTGGTAAGCGGCTTAATATACTGAACCTCGCTGGTCGCCGTCTGAAAGATTGATGCCACTTGATTGGGCTCAGTCTTTAGCAACTTTCCCAAATTTTCGCCTTGGGCTTTCTTCTGCTCCCTGATCGCCTGGCGCTTTGCTGCTCGACTTATTGTCTGCTCGGGATTCACTGCAGATGTAAAATAATATTATTAATTATTTGTAGTGCGATTTACAGGTTTTCTTTAAGAAGAAATTTTTCTTTGTCTTTTATTATTATTATCATTAGTTTACGTATTACTCTTTCTTGAAATTAACAATTTTTCATTTTTCTTTTTTAGGTAATTACTTCTTATGTGTGGCTGTAGTAAATCCTAGCCTTAACGCGTCCATCTGCAGTAGTATGTTTTCCAGGACATTCGTTTCTGTCCTCTTCTTAATTTTATAATTTACGTTAAAACATCTGACACAGGTTTTAACGTATTCCAGGCAGATGCTGCAGGATTTCTTCTTATTGTCTAAGGGCAATGGTATATCCCTTATATCCACAGGTAATGGCTGCTTAGGCAATAGTGGAGGAGGAGGTGGTGGTGTACTCTGCAGTTCTAGCAAAACCTGCTTTGCCCACGCCTTTAATTCTCCTAATCTCCTCGCTCTTCTCTTGGCTCTCTGATTCTTGTTAGGCTTGCTCCTCTTCACTGAGGGTGCCACTATAGAATATCAGAAATGTCCAATGTATTTAGGTTTTCTCTACTTTATTTATTTTTTCTTCGCTTACCGTTAATAGATTTTTAATAGAGATAATAGGAAAATGAAAAATTTAAAAAATTTTTTTTTTTTTACGTTTAAAACAAATAGTAATCTGTACCCTATGTACTGTTGTTTCCTTTTATTTTCTTTTGCATTGAAAATTTAAAAATCGTTATTCAAACAAAAAATTTTTTTGTTTTGTTCTCTTTTTGTAAACAGACTGCATATACTCGACAAAGCCAGAGTGCGTACAATTATTTTTCAAAGTATTTTCACTATTTATTTAACATTTATTTGTTTCTTATTTTAAAGCGTATTTAATAATAAGCTGTATATACTCGACAAAGCCAGAGTATATACAATTATTTTTCAAAGTAGTTTCACTATTTATTTAATATTTATTTGTTTCTTATTTTAAAGAGAATTTAATGATGAGCTGTATATACTCGACAAAGCCAGAGTATATACAGTTATTTTTCAAAGTATTTTTTTTTATTAATTATTTAATATTTATTTGTTTCTTATTTTTAAAGACAATCTAATAATGAGCTGTATATACTCGACAAAGCCAGAGTATATACAGTTATTTATTCCTCTCTTATTCAAATTGGTTTTTATAATGTTTCTTTTCTTATTATCAAATTCTAAAATTTTTTTCTAAAGATTTCAAATCACTCAAAAATTTTCCTCTTTGAATAATTATTTTTTTCAATTTCTTTCAATAGGTTTTAGGTTTTTGATTTCTACAAATTATTCTTCAAATTGCTTTCAAATGTTTTAATATAATTCAGTTTCTTACAACTTTGAGAGTATTTTTGTCTTGAAGACATACAATTAGTAAATTTTTGATTTTTATCTCAAATTCAATAATTTTTTCAATTTCATTCAATTACGTAATTTTTCCAAATTTTTTTCAAATTCAATAATGTTTTTCAAATTCTTCTTAATTTCAATAATTTTTCAAATTTATTTCAAATTTAGTCATTTTTTCGATTTCTCTTTCAATTCAATAATTTGTTTGATTTTTATTTAATTTCGATTTCAATAATTTTTTGGTTTTTATTTAAAATTCAACAATATTTCAATTTCTTTCAAATTCACGAATTTTTTCAATTTTATTCCCAATCAATACTTTTTCGATAATAATTTTTTTTCAAATTCAATAATTTTAAAAATTAATTTTTTTCAAACTCAATAATTTTCAATTTCTTATTCTCTATAAGTACAGAAATTTTTTCTCTAAAAGGACAAATCCCTCCTCCGGGCCTCCATAAAAGTTCTCTGTTACGTCGGGAAACGTAATATATCTAAGTTTTATTTTTGAGCCTAACGTTGCCGTTAATAGCCCAGGTTCGTGTGTTTGGCGCGAATTGTCCCTTTAATGAGAGAAACAAAGAAATAAGAAAAAGAAATTTCGAGGAAGTGATATGCTTGATTATATAGTTTCGGGAATTATTGCGACGAGTTACAACGATTTAATAAACATCAAGATTTTTCTGTTACACTTGCCTTGCCGCTAACAAGCGAGGGCACAATGTAACTAAAATTCGATGTGGTTGCGTTCTGAATTTTAACTTGAATTTAAACACTGCCAAGATCTCCTCCTAAACAGGAATTTCTTCCTGAGGAGAGACGATTGGAGTATTGCTTTTATTTCCTTGGATTTTATCGCGAAGCAATATTTTAGCAGAGGTGCCTGATTTCAACTTACACAGGCATGCGAAATCCTGAAGTTGAATAGGCCCTTTTGCTATTGAATTTAACTCGCGGTTAGTCCTCCGGCACTGGACTCCTACTCGAACGACAGTGGAAGGTCGCGAGAACTAGGTGTTCATAGAAGAAGAGTAGATAGTTTAATAATAATTCGATTACTTACTCTCGGTGGGTTTGTGGTTGCCTGGATTTACCGATCGCCGTTGAAGTACTGCTTCCAATAGTTGGTAGGGCTCGATCACGGTATACCGAGTGCGTATCGTATATTCGAAAAGAAAAATCAGTCGAAGGAATTTTAATGAAAGGAGAGAAAAAAAAAATTTCTTACAATAGTTGTTTTCAAGAAAATTAAGTAATGTATTTTTGAAACTACAAGAAAAATTGTTTAAGTACAGTATAAGTATAGAAAGAGGTAGTCAACTTGACCCGACGAGTGTCAAGGACTGAGTGACTTTTCTCTCAGCCGCCGATGCGTCGGTGGGCCGGAAAAATCTCTCTCTCTCTTTGGAAAAGCCCTTCGGAGGGAGAAGTACCAATTAGAAAGATTTTGGTACAACTCCTCCTCTAGGATTTTCCAATAGGCAATCCTTATTCTAATTTCGGTCACGCCCGGGGCCGAAGGGCCTCCTATTTTTGGGGGAGAGAGGCGAGTGAGGGAGAGGGAAAGAAGAGTCCAGACTCCCTCCGGCGGATGGCGCGTCGAGTACCTTTTTGGTCTCGTTTCGCTCGCTCGCGTCTCTCCGGGGTTTTGTTTTAGTAATTGTTGTTTTTCTTCTGGTATTCTAAGGCTTAATATTCTAGTATAAAATGTTGGTAATAAAACTTATGGTTTAAATAATACTATTAGATATTGAAGTAATCCTAGAGTTAATTAAATTAATTATAATTGTAAGGTGTGTTCGATCTTAACGGAATATAATATAACTTAAAATATAACTAAAAAATGGAAAAATTACAAAAGTATATTTAACTATTGCGAGTTAGTGAATTATTTTTATATTTCGATCTTAGACGAGGGGAGAAAAAACTCAGATGTCGAGCGGCGCGCGTAAATCGCATTTTACGACCTGCAGCTGCGTGCACTTAGGCCTGCAGCGGCCGGTCTTATCTCCCGTCGTCTTCGAGACTACGTTGACTGTTTTGTTTCAGTCACCGTGGGATCCTATTAGAAGAAATTTTTCCAGGACTCTTTTCGGCGACTGGCGGTCGTAACTTTTTGTCATCTTTACGATTTCCTTCGAAGGAAATCGGTACCGAGTGGAAAAGAGGAAAGCAACGAGGTCTTTTTATAATTTTCCACGAAAAGTGCTTAAAATATATGTATTCTATCCGGTCACATTGCCGCACCGGGTGTGTATATGTACTTAAATCGCTAGTTTATATTTTCTAATTTCTCTAGGCTGAACACGTAGGGAGAGAAGAGTTTATTCTAAGAAAGGAAAAGAAAAATAAAATTGAAAAAACGGCTCGACGTTACATATGCACTTAACAATATGGATAACTTCTCCTGCCGTCACTGCCATATAACCTGGTCCTTTCATTAGGTCATAGGCGAACTCATCTGGTGCTTGAGTTGCGATTGTTAGGGCGTTTTTGATAGTTTGTCGTTCAAGTTCACATTTTTGAGTCAGTACATCGCGATAAAGGTAATTAATTTGTTTACGGATGTGTTTCTCTACATAGACGAATTTAGAGTTTACGTAAGTGAATAAGTCCAAATTATTGACTCCCTTTAAGTTAGTTGCTGCAAAGCTTCTACCAAAAGAAGTTTCAAAAATGAATAATTTTGGATGTTCAGTGGTAAAAACAGTATATCCACAGGTGTCTTTCTTTCCTCGAATCGATAATGCAAAAGTAATTTCTTGGTATTCTACCGTGTATACAGGACTCTCTACGTTACTGAGATCAGACGCGTGCTCCGCATAGCCTTGGAATAACATTGTATATTGATTGAAATTACAACTATCGACTGGTATAATATCCCAAAAGGAATATCCGCTACTTAAATCTAGACAACTACGATCACTAAGTGCGCAACTAGTTCCTGATTCTAAGTGTATTTTGTTAGTGTTCAATGATACGCGCGCTACATGTGTTCTTACGGTTACTTTTACGGTGGCCTGCACTACCACATTGTCCCAAGTGCCGAACGGGTCTGAATATTGGGTGCCCTGACATTCTCCATCATTAGTGAGTCTACCGGCAAGGGTGACAGGTCGAGTGGTGGTACTATTGACTTTAAATTGGTTTAACAGTATTCCGTTAGGTAAAACTAAGGAACCATAGTTATGCAAATCTAGACAAGTTTTATGTGAAGTATCCATGATATATTCATTCATTCCATAGGACACGGCAGACGAGTGGGAGTGCATTCCACAATAATATATCTGTCGGTGTATTTCGATTTTACATTGTATAACCGGAGTTTCGTGGAAATCATTTAATTGTATCAGTTGGATGAAGCGGCGAGTGACGTTGATTTGAGGTGTAGGGATGCTGCATTCACCGACCTCCCGTAGTGATATGGTGGTGACACTCATTTGTCGTGAGTCGCAGTCATACCCAATGAGCGCCGATGTTCGGACTATGACGAGTAAGGTTAGAAGCAGGGTGGAATACATTCTTAAATGTATTTGTGTGTTTGTTTTTCTTTATTTGTTCTCTGTAATCAGAAAGTATTTTAGTAACTATTTCCGGATAAAATTAATAGTAGTTATGGTTATCAACCTCATTTGGAGGTTTCCGAGGTTTCCTGTGAGGATTTGGTTTTTTTATTTGCTGGTGAAGTTTCACCAATATATGAGGTTCTCAACCGATTTGTGTTAACTATTTTGTTTTTCTTTTTTGATATTTGAGTGCGTACATTAGTATTATCAATGATTTCTGTGATTTTGTATGGTCCAAAATAAGGGTTTTGGAATTTGGTGGGCTTATGACCACGAAGTAAGTAAACATAATCTCCTAACTTAAAATTACGCGGATTTAAATGTTTATCATAATATTTCTTAGATTTATTTTTAGAGTCTATTAGGTTATTGTAAACTAATTGCCTAATTCCATTCAATCGTGTAACTAAATTCTCAATGTATCCTTTATAGGTTGGCAACAAATCGCCTTCCCGCAAACGGTCACTGGAAGGTAAACGTGCTAATCTTCCAAAAACTACTTCGTAAGGAGTATGTTTGGTGCTTTCTTGAACACAGGTGTTATAATTTAGCATGGCAATTTCTAGCCAAGCATCCCATTCCATATCTCTGTCGGTATACATTTTTAGGAATTCGCTCAGAGCGTGATGAGATCTTTCGAGCGATCCATTAGATTGGGGATGGAAAGCAGTGGTCTTAATTCTTTTTATCTTAAAGCGCTTAGCCACACGACCCATTAGTTTACTAAGAAAATTAGTGCCTTGGTCAGTGAGAACCACTCGCGGAGCTCCAAAGATGCATATGAATCATCTTATAAATGCATCTGCCACTGTAGTGGCTAGGGTATTCTCCAGAGGTACGGCTAGACAATACTTTGACAATTGATCTTGTATTGTTAGTATGTATTCAAATCCGTTTGTCGTTTTGGGTAGGGGTCCTACAATATCCATGGCTATTTTGTCAAAAACACTACCTGGAGTATCGGTAATAACCATGGGTTACTTTGTCTTTAGACGTACCAACTTCTTCAATTGACATTCAAGGCACTGTTGGATACGCCGCTGAATGTCATCTTTAAGGTTCTCCCAGTAATAAGTTTGTCGGATTCTATTAAATGTCTTGGAAACTCCACGATGTCCTCCTATGGGGGATTTATGTAATTCGTAGAATATTTCGTCGCGTTTCTCATAGGGTACGTATTGAACGGTTCCCTTGCATATTATAATCTTAACATCTATTTCTTCAAAAGTGGATTTAATTAACGATAGTATTTCCGACCAATCGAGGTTATCAATGGTAGGACTGTATGCTATATTAATAAGTGGTGGTTTGTTTTCTAAAACATAGGTTTTAATTTTACTTAAAGTTATGCTTATGTGATCCTTTACATGTGTTAATGATTCAGGATTCAACCCTCTTATGCATAGTGCTAGGTAAATACTATTGCCTCTTTTATTAGAGGTTATACTATCTACTTCTAAGTCTAAGTTCTCCTCTATTTTATTATGTTTCAATAATAACTTGACACCCTCATCACAAGGTGTTCCTTTACAATCTACAAAGTACACTATGGGTTCTTTCCTGAAATTCAATAAATCCTTAACTTCTATAATTTTACATTTACTAATTGAATTTCTTGTTACATTAGTCAATTCACTTTTCTCCGTTGGAGACTTAATGCTAACATTATCTATTGACTCAGCCTTAGATCCGGATAGGTTTGAACTAGCTTTGTCAGTTGGTTGTCGTTCAATATCTAGTTGTGGTTCACGGGACATAGATGTTGGTACAATAGTTTTGGCAATAGGTTCAGGCATACTGATTACCTTACTCAATTGACTTAATAAACTGGATACATCTAATCCGTGGGCATCTTTACGAGGTCGACCTCGTTTCCTTACAGTAGGTGGTGGAACGTAAGTCTTCTTTGTTTTAAAGGTTTTCTTACTCCGTACTGATCTATTTTCCTTTGCCTTATTAGCAACCTCAGTCGCAGCGAGTTCTACAGGATTCTTACGAGGTCTTCCTCGTTTCTTTGGAATACACAGATTCCGTTTAAGCGTTGGTTTGACAGGTAGTTTGTTCTGTCCTTTATCATTGCTAACAGGACCAGCTTCCTTCTCCAATTGCTTTTGCCTACGGGTAATCATGTGGATGTCGTTTGGCTCAATCGGGTTTCGAGATAAGGCATCTGCATTGGAGTTTAATTTTCCTGGTTTATAAATGATTTCATAATCATACTCGGATAGTTTGAAACGCCATTTTAACACTCGTGTATTGAGGTCAGCGGTTTTGAACCAAACTAGTGGTTGATGATCAGTAAGAATTTTTATCTTCTTACCATAGATATAATCTCTAAAGGTTTTCACGCAATGTATTATTGCCAATGCCTCCTTTTCATATACCTCATAGGCCAATTCAGGTCCTCTCAAAACTCGCGAGGTATAGGCAATGGGTAGGTCTTTACCTATTTCACCTTGTGAGAGTACCCCGCCAACAGCTATGCCACTGGCATCACAGGTGATATTGAAGGGTTTAGAGAAATCTGGGTATTGTAATATAGGTGGATTACACAGAGCCTTGCGCAGAGTGATAAAACCCTGTTCGCATTTTTCTGTCCACTCAAATTCTACATCCTTCTGGAGTAATGCAGTCATTGGTTTAGCTATTTTTGCAAAATCTTTGATGAATCTTCTGTAGTAGCCGAATAATCCAAGTACTTGACGTATATGTTTAACAGTATATGGCCTCGGCATGTTTGCAACTGCCTCTAGTTTTCGAGGGTCGGGCTTTAGTCCATGTTGGCTAATAGTGTGCCCTAAATAACAAACTTCGCTTTTGAGAAATTCACATTTCTTTAAATTAAGCTTCAAGTTGCGTTGTTCTAACCGCTGCATGAGTAAATGCATTTTTTCCTCATGCTCTTCTAAAGTGTTAGCAAAGATTATGACATCATCGATAAAGGAGTACAAGGTTTTTCCTTGCAAGCCGTACAGAGTATCGTCCATAAAACGTTGGAACGTCGCAGGGGCATTGGAAAGGCCAAATGTCATGCGAACAAACTCATAGTGACCAAAAGGTGTTGAAAAAGCAGTCTTGTGTGCATCGGCTGAGTCCATGAGGATTTGGTGGAACCCTGATGCAAGATCGACTACTGTATAGTACTTGTATCCTCCTATTGCGTCTATTATCTGAGATATAGCAGGTAGGGGATAAGCATCTTTTACCGTTATTTCATTTAGTTTGCGGAAATCTGAAACCATGCGGTATGTCATTACGCCATTAGCATCTGGTTTCTTGGGTACTATCCAGATGGGTGAGTTGTAATCAGATTGCGAATGTCGTATGATACCTTCATCCAATAGTTTCTGTACTTGTCTTTCGATTTCATCTTTCATTGAAACAGGAAATCTGTACTGTTTCACATTAATTGGTACATCAGTAGTGGTAACTATTCTATGCTTAATATTAGTGGCTGAACCTAAGTGTTCGCCTTCTAGTAAAAATCTATCTTGATACTTATTTACTAACTTGGCTACATGTTCTTTTTCTATTCCATATAAATGATCTAATCTCAGCTTATCTAATATCGATCCAGTATTTACGTGAATGTCAAAAATACGAGCCTTTGGTAACTCGGCCGTATCTTGAGTATCGAAGTTAAATCCGGGTTGTTCTTTTGTGTACAAGATTTTGTACATATCAGTGGTCTCTTCTAAGGTGGGTGGGTCTAGATTTAATTCAGTAAAGATTTCTTGTTGTATAACGTGAAATACTTGTCTTTGCGTTATATCCTTCTGTCGAAATTTATCATCAATTTCAGCTCTTTTCGCAGCAATTCTGTAGTTTGCAAGATATCCTTCAGAATCTGACGTAAGTTCTAAATCACTCAGATTTTCAATATCCTCCAATAATTGTGTCAAAGTTTCAGTAGAAGGGTTCGCAGTAGTACTAGTCATGGATTCTGAATCTAGACCAAGTTTGGATATATCTTCTTGTAGGTCTACATATTTCCTCTTATATGTAAGCGAAGAGTCGGAAGTATGAGTCTTGGGTATTACAGGGTCTTCTTCCTTGTCCATAGCTTTAGTATCGAGATTATCATGACAATGAGTGAGTGGTGCTGGTGCTGATATTATCTCTGGTTCTGAGGGGTCCTCAGCAGGCTCTTTAAAATGCATAGCCGCTGTGGTTTGGTCAAAAGAAAATGTTCTTTTTTCAAAATCTATTATACCCTTAGTCTGGTAGAAAAATTCAGCTCCTAGTATTCCATCACAAGGTATTGAAAAGTTGTCGGGGACTATATGAAATGTCGCTTCGACACCAAAAAGTTTTACTCTTGCTATTCCCATAGTTTCAGTAAGTTCTTGACCAATTCCTTTTAGATGGCTAACTTCTGAGGGCTCTAATCCACAAGTTATTGGTATCATTGAATATTTTAATATATTCACCTCTGATCCTGAATCTAACATTAGTTTACCAGGTTGGTAGGTAGGTGAATTGAGTATATTGATATATGGTATGCAAGATTTCGGGTCCTGCACATTTATGTTGATAATTCTTCCTAAATCTATTACGAAGGTGTGATTTTCGTGTTGTTGGAAAGTCATATTATTACCATTGAGTGTAAATATGCGAGATCGAAAATCTATCTTTCCATTGTTTTGTTTAAAGAGGGGTGCTCCTAATATTCCTTCGAAAGGAATTTCAAAGTCATTGGGCACAACAATAAATTGAACAATGGTTCCAAGTAGCCTCATTTCTACTGTACCTAAAGAAGTAATGGGAGCAGATCCAATTCCTTGTAAATGTAATAACCGATGTTGTTGTATTTGTGACCGGTTGGTTACAGCACCAATTCTAATTACATTCACTTCAGATCCGATATCAAGCATGAAGCTGAGGCTGCTATTTCTTGAATTATTTAGAAATTGGACATAAGGAATTAATTTACTCGGTCCCTTTAATCTAACCGTACCAACTTCACGGATTGGATCTACTTCCTTCTGTTCATTGGGAATTTTGCTCAATTGGACTGGTAATCCCACTGATTCAGCGTATTTTCCAATTTCTCCGTCTGCTCGTTTCATAGATCTTGAATAGTTTGGTCCCGATTCTGACTTACTTGATCTACTACAGATATCATCGAACAATAATGTGAACTTAATATTATTCACAAGTAACAATTCTTGATTGAAGTTGAGAATGGCCTTGTTTTCAATAATAAAGCTGGCTCCCAATACTCCTTCACAATGAAGTGTATAATCATCAGGTATTAAATGGAAAAGTGTATTGCATCCCGCAACCTTTATTTCAACGGTTCCAAGTGTTTGTATAGGTTCCTGACCTATTCTTTTTAGACTTGTTCGTTGCGAATAGTTTATTATACATTTTTTTGGTACGAATCGAATCTTCATTAAATTGACTTCTGATCCAGTATCTAACATTAATTGTCCGCGATTTCTTGAACTTGGGTGCATTATATCAATATAGGGAACAGCGGTTTCATCAAAATATGACCCTATTTTCATTAACTGATTTTCAAAGATATTGTAATCTTTAAATAATTGAATTGGGCATTCCCCTTGTATGACCTTAAGGGTTTGAGTCTCGAAGTCTAGAATTCCCGAGCTTCCTTTTAATTCTTGAGAACCTAGAATTCCATCAAAAGATAATGGGAAATCATCTGGTATCACGTAAAACGTAAATATACCTCCACGTATTTTCAACTGTATAGTGCCTAACGTTCTAATTTTCATAGATCCAATTCCTTTTAGAGTTATCTTCAAATCTGTTTTTATATCGTTAGGATCCTTTAGTACTCCGAGCTTTATAAAACTTAGCTCTGAACCAGTATCAATAAGGATTTTGACCGGATCTTCACGACTTTTACTCTTAAGCTTTAAATACGGAAGATATTTGCAATTAGTACTTAGTTCATAGGTACTAGGTCTTCCAACAAGCGGTTGAAACTTCCGGAGTTCGAACGCTCCTGGTTTCTTTGGGTCTCGTTCCCCGCGTTCGAAGGACGAGAACCGTGAGAGTTTCCCTGACTGTTTTGAGAGTTATTATATTGTCGTTTTCTACATTGATCAATCGTGTGTCCCTTTAATCTTGCAGTAATTGCAAGTTAAATTCAGATTTTTCACTCTGCAAGTAGCTGCAGTATGGCCCGTACCATTGCAAATTTGGCAGGAAAATTTGCTCCGAGAATCTAGCTGTGGTTGCTGATTATTGCGATTCGTCAATGAATAGCATTGGTTCGCTACATGACCTGGTTTCTGGCAAACTTGACAAGTCATATTACCTTGTCTACTACTGAAGGAAGTAGTAGTACTATTCCTTGGTCTAAGAGAAAAACAAACATTGGCCATATGACCTGGTTTCTGGCATATTTGACAGATTATGTTACTTTGCTGACCACTATTATTTTGTCGGCAGGATTTTGCTGAGTGTCCTATCTTACTACATATCTGACATTTTTCAATTTGTTTACAGTGGCTAGCAGTATGTCCTTCCTGCTGACAAATTTGACATGTCATTTTCATTTTTAATAACCCTTGAGCATGTATAGTGCAATGCTCTAGGGCATGTCCGGTTTGGTTGCAAAATTGGCATTTTATATTGCAACTGCATTTATCGTCGTCTGGGGCCTTACATGCTGAACAAGCAAAAATTTTCTTTTTAACTCCCCCGGAGTATGTTTTATCGGGATTACTACGTTCCCTAATTTCTTTTTGATTAGCTATCTTTCTTTCTATTGCTATAGCCTTCTTAACAATATCAGTTATAGCGTCATTTGGGGCAGTATCTAATCTTTGTTCGATATCGGATATTAATCCTCTCTTAAAACAATCAATTACGTTTTTCTGGGTAGAGGCACGAAATTCATCTGACACTGTTCCGTTTTCTATGGCGTAGGATTCTAGTATTCGTTTTCCTAGATCCTTAACTCTATTGGCAAAGCTGATAACCATTTCATTACTTTGCTGGAACTCATTCCCCATATCACCCAGCAACTGGGCTACGGTTCTCGTAGGCGAGTATATACCTTTGAGGAATGTTAGTAACAGGTCTATGGTGGTAAAGGTTTGGCCTGTCAATGCTTGGCGTGCTTCACCTTGAATTTTGCATCTAATTAATCTAGTCAAATTCGGTTCTGCGGCAGGTTCGATCATATCTTTTGCTTCTAAACAGGCTTCCGAAAATTGACTAAAGGGGACATTACTTCCATCAAATTCTGGAATAACCCGTAGTGCATCTTTAATCGATACCACCTGATTAAATTGCAGAGGGTTGACGACTGCATTGCCCCCATTTGTCCGCCTCCAACCATGTTGATTATAGGTAATATTCTTCTAGAGGTAAGAATGGACCTATTGGAGGTGGCTGTAAATCTTCGTTTGAATTAAACAAGCTTAAACTGGGAGCAGTCGGTCGAGAAAGAATGGTATTTCGTCTAGAAGAGGGCGAATTTGGTCCGCTACCTATAGGGTAATCGTCGTACCACTCTTCGAGATTCCTGGGAGTGGGTAATAGTTTTTCCTCGTTTTGCTCAGTGGTTAAGGATTTTTCAAGGTCTCGCAAACTTTTTATTATACTGTCTGCTACTAGGTTTGAATCTCCTAAACTAACCAAAGTCGAGTCGCCGTCAATTAACGCTGCAGGGGTTGAACTTCTCCCTGGACCTTCTAGGTCAGACAGAGTATCTGAATCTTGGTCTTCTGGTTTTGACTTATCCTGATCACTTCCTTCGTTCTCAGTTGCAGTAGCAGTGTCAGTATCTGAACTGTTAAGAGAATCACTGTCTTTAGAGTATTGTGGTTGATCAGGATTCTGGTATTCTAACCGTTTTACAGGACTATGCCTGGGTATTCGATCTCGTTTTTCAAATGGATTGACTTGGCTTGATGAACTTCCAAGAATTTCTCTAGGGATCTTGTCTCGTTTTTCAAATGGATTAGCCTTGGCAAGCTCTGCCGCGTTTAAATGACTAATTCCTAGTTTCTTAGCCTTTTGACGGGTTAACTTTCCTTGCTGATTCATATACTCTACTGATTCTAACTCTTGTAGCAATACAATAGCTGGATATGCTTATATGGTATCTTCTAATTTAGCAGTAATTCCTGCATAAATCTATACTCTATTAGTAAATTGTATTTGAAATTATTCTCGGTGGTGAAATCGAAATCCTCCTTTTCGTGAAATTCCTCGAGAGCCAATGTCAACAATTCTAAAGGTAAGTCGGTGTTAACAGTTAGTTCACGAAAGGAGTTAGTTCTAAAGTGTATGCACGTTACTACACTTTTACTTATTCTAATTGTAGTCAGTATCAGTCTCTTAATTAATAATTCTGGCAGATTGTTAAAAGTAGCCGAAGTAATCTTATTGTTATCAAGTTTAATGTACTTAATATTTTTATCTTGGTATTTTATAGTTTTAACCTTCTTATTTAAATACTGAGTAATATCGTTACTAAAAAGAACTACTTTAGGCTTCCTAAGGGCTAATTTCTTTTTAAAGGCTAACGTCAACTTATATGCTGCGATTATATTTAATCTTATCACTAAATCTTCGGAAGGCAAGCAATACGACCTTCTAGGACATCTCCACTGCGATATTATGAATCAAGATCGTTTTCTCATAAACGGTGTCGAAGTGCGATTGAGACTTGTGCGCTCGAAACCTGCGTTCTGTCTCATGAACGCATCGGCAACAGAATACAGCGTAAACATTTCGGAAGCCACTCTCCTCGTTCGACGTGTAAAAGTATCACCCGCTGTTTTAATAGCACACGCCAAGGCACTGTCGTCAGTGACGGCAAAATACCCCATCACGCGTGTAGAAGTAAAAACTTTTACTATGCACAGCGGCATAATCGGCGATTCTTTGGAAAATGTGATTCTCGGGCAATTACCTAAAAGAATGATTCTAGGCTTTGTCGATAATAAAGCCTTCAACGGTGAGCGAACGTTAAATCCGTTCAACTTTCAAAATTTTTCAATCAATTTTCTATCTCTGTACGTTGACGGTACGCAAATACCGAGCAAGCCGTTACAGCCGAAATTCGTCAAGAAAAATCCAATGTTTGTCGAGGCCTATCATACCTTGTTCTCGGGTACTGGAATACATTATATGAATGAAGGTAATGACATTGAAAGGGCCAATTATCCCAACGGCTACTGTCTCTTTGCATTCGATCTCACACCCGATCTATCGGCTCATTACGCTGGGCATTGGAATCTCGTCAAAAGCGGATCCGTACGAGTCGAAGTTCGCTTCGATAAACCGCTAACTACAACTATAAACTGTATACTCTATGCAGAGTTTGACAACGTCTTAGAAATAGATGCCGCACGCCAAGTCGTAATAGATTATAACTCGTAAGTTTTACACCCTTCGAAAAACGATACGATGAGAATGTGTGTGTGGGGGGGAGCGGAGGCAAGAGAGTGTGCGACCGCATGCTGTGCATTAGTCGCTCCCGAACTCTATAAGCGGCACGTGCTCCGCCTCTTTCGTCTACGAGTATGGAGAAAACAGACTACATAATAGACATACAGGCTTTTCACGACTGCAACGGGGATTTTCTTCCAAAAGAGATTGCCGTCTTGGGTGTGGATTGCAACTATCTCGCACATTGGCTAGTGAAACCCCCGTACGATTGCGGCAATCTAGCGAAAGGAATACTCGCCACAAACACATATCTGACCTGCTATCATCACGGCATTGAGTGGTTCGATGGCGAGTCCAATATAGACGACGTCTACAAAGTGCTTCGCGACGTGGCTCGAAGTGCTATGCGTATATATGTGCGCGGTGTACAAAAACAAAAATTACTCGAACGTATTTTAGGCAGACATATAATTAACGTGGAAGAGTTTGGCTGCTCAAGTTTTAAAAATCTCCCTCGCGTCAACGAACATTTTTGCTTTTTTCACGGAAGAAAAAGAGAATACTTTACCTGTGCTTTGGGGTACGTGTACAAGCTACGTTTGTGGATTATGCGCTCGCTATATACAACACACGACGCAACTACAAATAACGACAAGCCCTCAAAAGATACTCCAGACGTCACAAAACCGGCAAAAGGTAAAGACAAAGAAGTAGTCGAGTGTGGCGACAAATTAAAAGAAACAAATATAAAAACGCCAGAGTCGTCGCAGCTTGCAACACCATCCACTGTTAGCGCTAGTAGCGGAGCGTACAGAGGTGCAGAGGACCTGCTCTACGATCACGTGATCGATGAACTCGCTACAGATTCTACAGAGTCTCAAAAACATACCAGTGTCGACCGTGGGTGTCTTCCCTGCCGATCGGATTCCGTTTATGTTAACGAAACCTTGTGCACTTGTGGTTAATACCGATGACAGCAGCAAACCAGGTTCGCATTGGGTTGCAATCTACATCGACCTATCCGGCGAGGGAACTTTCTTTGACAGTTATGGACTCCCGCCGTCCGACCCAAATCACATCGATCGACTTAGACGAAATTGCCGTGTCTACGATTGGAACATCCAGCAGTTGCAGAGCCTCTATTCTGACGTCTGCGGGCATTATTGTATTAGTTTCTTGTTTCATATGTCTCATGGTTACACTCTTTCTAATTTTCTTTCAAAATTTTCAACTGATACGATTTTAAACGATAGCTTAGTTGTCGAACATGTAAATAGTATAAAGAAGCGTAAGCACAATTGTGTCAGATTCAAATGTCGCGAAAAAAGAGTGCTTTGTACAAGCGACCAAATTTGTAAACCGAAAAATCATGTGTGTATGGAATAGCTATAAATACCGTGTACAACTATTCGCGACAGTCATTCCGCCAAGATGGGGCCTAATCAAAGCAAGCCAAACTACGCTCCGCTCATAAATGAAGGGGAGAAAAATGAAAAAAAAAATTCGTCATCCTCCTCCTCTTCGTCAAATTCACAGTGTAAAAAATATACAGAAAAATACTCTACAAATACAAATACAATACCTAACAAAGATGGTTATAAAAGATTTTGAAAATTGTACAATGTGCGAAACATGTAAAACGTCGTTGTAAAAAATATATGTGTATACCATATTGTAACGGTTTTATGTACAATATACTCATGTGTGTCTAAAAAAGTGTTTTTTCTCATTTTCCTTAATAGCCTCATCCTGTCCCGACCTTTTTTTTTTTTAGAGTCTCGGAGACGTTTAACCCGCTTGACATATTACACCGATATATAGCGGTGTCAAATTTCACTTGAACTCGTTTGAAAAAAAAAACTTGGATGCTGTATGCAGATGTCAATTTCCCCACAATCGGCATCTTTTTATTTTAAAATATATTTCATGTGACAGCTGTTTCTAATTTGAAATGCATTTTCCGGTCGGTTAAAGTATAGCAGATGCACGCACTTGTCGTACGGGAGAAGACAAGCGAAGAGCCAGGCTCCCCCTCGCCAACCTCCGCTCGCCTAGTTTCGGGACTCATATAGTATACATAGATATACTCGAGCGTAACGCCCTCCGTCTATAGATATAGTCCAATGCTTTTCCTGGACTTTGAAAATTTTCGTCTGCGCTCTCTCGGGCTCTCTCTGCGCAGGCGTCGTTTATACCGTACCTCTCGGCCTTTCCCGTTCCAGACACCCCCCACTCTCTCTTTCGGGGAGGCTCTTATACATAGATATACTTGTGCAGCCGCCACAAGGCAGAGCAATATAGATATACTCCAATGCTTTTTTCTCTTTTTCACCCTCACACCGCTTGTATTAAAATGGCTAATGTTTTAATGCTAAGAAAAACTATATTAACAGCTCCGTATAGTAGAATACAGTCAGTCCGCAACGAGCGATCAAGCAATTAACACAACAAAATCAAAAATTTCTTCAAAGTCTTTGTCGCACAAATAGCTGATACATGTACAATGGATCCGTGGAAAAAAAGCTACTCTTCTTCGGGAAAGAAAGGAGAGGAATATCAATCTCTCATCAAATCGGAACGCTTGAATGAAAAAACTTTTCGTACCAAGAAACGGCTGGGATGAATAATCAAAAAGATTCGAAATCACAAAAATCTTGCTTTGAAGATTCATTCTCAAGTTATAGAAGTCGCCCAACAAAATCCAATACTGATTTAATTAATTTCAAAGATTAAAACCATGTAACAAAAAAATCAACGTTGTATATATCCATATACATACTGTCGGTTTCGTTTATAACGCACCCCTCGGCTGGCCTTTCCAGGCAGTCCCCCGTCTCTCAGAGACTCTGGCTCGCTTTTTCCGAGTTTTTTCGGGAAATATTATCTGCGCAAGATGCATGTGGAGGCTGCTTTGGTTTTTGAGAGGAAGGACTTCTCGAGAGGACGAAAAAAAAATACACCAAAGTCAGTTTGGGCCTTATTCTAGCAAGAAGCACATCGTTATGCTACGTGTGGAGCCAAAAAGATCAATTGTCGTGGTATGTATAAATAATTTATTATTATTATACTTATATTATAAAAGTGCTTATTAAATATTGTTTTTTTCAGTTTGAGTCTTGGGCAAGGCAAAGGAGGGAGAGGCGGATATTAAGGAAGCTCAATGACCGCTTTCAGAACGGAGCATTCCAACACGCGTACGATGCTTGGGGCATCGCGGAATTATTGTCTCATACCTTGGAGGTGCACATAAGCATCATAAACAAGGAGGTGCGGATGGAGGTGTTTAGCAAAAAATTTTTCTACCCACGCTACAATCTTTTCATTGGCCCACCCCTTCCTGTGATGGATCCACCCCGACGGCTCGGGGCGTTAATGCGCGACGTGTTTACAACTATAAGTGAGCCTGTTACGGACGAAATAGAAATATACGTAGTGCTGTGCTTAATGTATGCCAACTACTTCATGTAAAGTGTTTTTATTAAAAATGTAATAAATGTGCGTAAAAGTGAAAAGTGTTTTGTTTTTTCCAACACCCTGGCAGGCGCGCCTCTCTCTCTCTCTCTCTCTCTCTCTCTCGCTCTCTCGCTCGCCCACGCACACCGCATCGGCCGGCTTCGGCCCCCCGCTCGGCTAGCTTCGGGCGGGACTTTGAAATTTTCGCCTGCGCTCTCTCGGGCTCTCTCTGCGCAGGCGTCGTTTATACCGTACCTCTCGGCTTTTCCCGTTCCAGACACCCCCACTCTCTCTTTCGGGGAGGCTCTTATACATAGATATACTTGTGCAGCCGCCGCCGCAAGGCAGAGCAATATAGATATACTCCAATGCTTTTTTCGGACTTTGAAAATTTTTCCTACTGCACGCTCTTGACCTAGTGTGTCGTCGTATATACCCATCCTGAAAGACGATCTATTCAACATGTGTGCTCAGTTTTTTTGCGCTTTTTTCGAGCTTGGAGGATCGAAGGCGAGTTTAGTCTGAACACGCCCGTCGCCTCATACACTCGTCCACGAAAAACTTTGAATTTTTTTCCAAAATGGCCAAACGGTACGGTGCATCATTTCTACCTGATGGAGCAGACGACGAACCTTGCGTTCCATATCCGCAGCCTTATCCGCCTAAGTGTATGCCCCGGGAACCGAAGGCTTTTTTTTTCTCTTTCCGGCGGGACACCTCCTGCTTCGCATATGCTAGGGTATGTATATTTTTAATATATTTCAAATACACATTCTAGTGTCATCCCCACACCCGCTAATGTATAATTTTTTAGTTCCAGATTAAGTGGGAAGACGCTTTACGAAAAATCCCCGCGGAACGGCGATTGATACCCACGAAGAGAAGCTCAGCAGCTAAAATCTCGGTGAGAATTTAGATATTTTTTCATAGGATATTTATGGAAATAACTATAAATAATAAATATTTTCTTTTTACAGTTTAATGAATGGATGGATGTGCGCACAAAGAGATGCATGCGCTATACCGACAACGACCTCCTCAATTGCACCTACGACTGGTTGGACAAAAAATTTCAAAGTTTCTGTCTGGAAAATTATTTTTATTATGAGCGTTTCGAGATGAAGATACAGAATGTTCCATTTGTGATCGAGTTCTTTTACGATTTAATGATAATTAAAGTGCGCGGGTATATTATATTTAAAGAACGCGTAGAAAGTTCGGCGAATAACGCAACGCAGTTAAGAATGCTTGCGGCTATAGCTGTGGCGCGATATTGTAGACAGTTGTGAGAAAAATGTGTGTGAATATATTTAAATTTTTTAATCAATTTTTGTTTGTTTTTATTGCGCGCTCGCCCATCCTCTCTCTCTCTCTCGCTCGCCCACGCACGCCGCATCGGTCGGCTTCGGCCCCGCTCGGCTCGCTTCGGGCGGGACTTTCAAATTCACGACTCTTGCGCTCTACTCTCTCTCCACGCATCTCTTGGCACGTGGCAGAAGACGCAGAGCGCATGCGTCGTTTATACCGTACCTCTCGGCTAGCTTCGGAATCTTCTAGACTCTTGCGCTCTACTCTCTCTCGCACCATCTGGCGCACACTCCAGCATCTCTCTCTCTCTCGCCCACGCACACCATCTCTCTCTCTCTCTCTCTCTCGCCCACGCACAGCATCTCTCTCCCACGCACAGCATCTCTCTCTCTCTCTCTCTCTCGCCCACGCACACCATCTCTCTCCCACGCACAGCATCTCTCTCGCACAGCATCTCTCTCCCGGGCGGCGGCGGCGGCGGCGGCGCCGGGGACCAGCTCACCACCGCGGGGAGAGCTCCAGCGGGTCCAGCTCGCGACCGCGAGCTCCCTCCCCCCCACCCGCTCGCGGCTCCCACCCCCCCCCCCCCACCCGCTCGCGGCTCCCAACCATCCACCCGCTCGCGGCTCCCCCCACCACCCAGCTCGCTCGCGCTCGCTGATTGGCTCGGGTATACCGTGCCTCACTGACGTCACGACTGGCGCCGCTAGGCCACGCCCACGTCGTCGGGGTATACCGTGCCTCTACTACTAGCATATTAAAATGCAAAAGTTCGTATAACATTCAAAAGAAATTTTCAAATAATAATTCTGAATACAAATAGAATTAAATAAGCAGTACGGCATAATTAAATAATACATTACATCTTGAGATGTAATTCCCTCGGGGCCTAAATAATGTAAGACATTTATGAAATATTTAACCAACATTGAAACAATAAAAACTACCGTAAATCCAACGAAAAAATATCTAAATTCGAGCTCTGAGAAACATTTATAGAATTTTGAGATTTTGTGTTAGATGGATAAATATAAGGCGGTTTATTAGGACTAGGTGGTAAAGAAGTTGCTGTTGTAAATGATGTCTCAGCTTCTATAGGTTGAGAATTTTGCGAAATAATTTTAACTTCTTTTAGCTCTTCTTCTTTTTCTTCTTTATAATTTCTTGATTTTGCATAATTAATCATTTTTTCTGTATTTCCCATAGAAATGAATAAATGGGTTAAAGAACTAAAAATAGATCCACATAGTCTAATAGACCATCCATATATTGCAAGTAGAGCATATCCTCTTATTATAGTGTCAATTGTCAATTTGCAAATGTGTAGTATTACTATAATCATGAAAATTCCTGATGAAAAGGATCCCCACGTAGTAAGTTTTTCAAATATTTTTTTCCACGTACTTTCTGCAATGCTTGTTAACGTATTTTCTGAAAATGTAACTCCATCTGTTACATCACCAGCTAAATCTTTTGCAATAACATTCAAAATTTGTGTTTTTTCCATAGAAAACATTAACTGTTCTTGTAATTTATCCAAATCAGTTAGCGAATAAATGCCATTCGTCGCTAAATTTTTCACAGCTTGAAATGTCCATCCCAAATGAGTATCTGGTTTGATAATATTCGGTGGAATAGACACTGTTGGCTTCGGTATAAGTTTAATCCAATGTCCATCAATTTCGTAATACGCTGGTACAATTGTATTACAATCTACTTTACTACTTTTCTTGATTAATATATGGGTTTTTGGTGTTAAAAACCAAGTTTCATTTCCCATAGAAACTGGTAAATGATTATAGCAATCTTCTGTATGTAATACTACTACTGATCTTGGTACACATTTGATTAAATGTACAACTTCTCCTGCTACTTTCGCCATATAACCTGGTTTCTTCATAATATTGTAAGCAAACTCATCAGGAGCAATAGTGGCCAAGGACAGGGAATTTTGAATTACTTTTTTCTCAAGCTCGCATTTTTCAGTTATTAAATTAATATATAAATCATTAATTTGATTTCTTAAATGTCTTTCTGCATATACAAACTTAGAATTTACATAAGTGAACAAATCTAAATTAACTCTATTAACTCTATTAACTACTTCTCCATTTACTTTATCTACATCAAAAAAAATATTTATTTAAACTATTACCTTTTTCTGCAATGAACAATTTTGGATGCTCAGTGCAAATCAACTCTCTATCACAATGAACTTCGACATTTTTTGTAGCTAATGCAAATGTTATTTCATTTGCATTTACAGAATAAACTATTTCTTTACTATCTGTACTAAAAGATTTAATTGCTACTCCTTTAAATAATACTTCATATGAATTTTCAAAACATTTTCCTTCCGGTAAAATATGCCAAAACGTATTTCCTCCCTCTATGTCCATACAATTCTTATTCGAAAATTTACAAACTACTCCTGAACTTAGTGTTAATTTATCATTTTTCAAATTCACTCTAGCATTATTTTGTAGCAACGTAATTTTGATTAAGCCACGAACAAAAACATTATTCCATGATCCGAAATTGTCTGCATAAGCAGCACCTTCCCGCAAAATCAATGCCTTTAGTAGTTGTTGAATTTATTTTTAAATCCGAAATAGTGTGAAAATTGTCATATTTAAAAATACCCGTTTCATGAATTAACTCGCATTGTTCGTAACTTAATTCTTTGATGTATTGTTGTTCCGCATTTTTAATTGGTATCAAATGTCCGAAAATTCCACAAGAAAATATAGTTCTATGGATTTCAACTTTACACTGAATAATTGGAATAGAACGAAAATCTACTATTTGTATAAGTTCAATAATAGTACTTGATGAATTTACTTGATTGTCTTGAAAGTCGCAATTTCCAGAGTCCAATAAAGAGTATGTTGTTATGTTAGGCGCCGATGATCCGCAATCGTAGCCTATGGTAGCTTCAGTAACTTTTAAGAATATTTGAAAAATGATAATAAAGATAAACACCATCTTGAATTCTGAAATCAAATTGATTCTATTAATTTTTCTTTTTAAACAATATTAATTTATTTGCATCAATTACTATTTGCTTTCCTTCTTTATTTATAGTAATATTGCCATTTTTTGATACATCCATAATTTCAAAAGGTCCAAGATTATGATTTTTTTCTAATTTTCCAGGTTTTGGTTCTTTAATCAACCATACCTCATCTCCTATTTCAAAATTTACTGGTTTAATAAATGTATCATAGTATGTTTTGGACTTTTCTTTTGAAATTATCAAATTTTCACGGGCTAAATTAGCAATTTCTTTCATATTTGTAATTAAATTAGATAAATAATTATTATATGTCGGTAATTGTTCTGAAACTCTTAAAGGTTCAGATGAAGGTAAATTTGGTGGATAAGCAAATACTAATTCATGTGGCATAAATTTATGTGCACTATGAATACTTGTATTATATTGAAACTGTGCTAATTCTAATAAATCATCCCAAGAAATATTTTTAGAAGAAAAATTCTTTAAGTATTCACACAATGGGTGATGAGCTCTTTCTAAAGAACCATTAGATTGTGGTGAAAAAGCAGTTCTTTCAATTTTTGAAAATTTAAACCTTTTTGCTACAGCTTTCATCAATTTACTTGTAAAATTTGTACCTCTATCAGTTAGCACTACTTTTGGCGAACTAAAAATACATATGAATTTTTTTATGAAGGCATCAGCTACCGTTTCAGCGGTTTGATCAGGTAACGGTACTGCAATTAAATATTTAGAAAGTTGATCTTGTATAGTTAAAATGTACTTATTATTATTTTTAGTCACATTTTATTATTTTTAGTCTTATTATTATTTTTAGTCAAAGGTCCTACTATATCCATAGCTACCTTGTCAAACGTTTTGAAAGGAGTGTCAGTAATTACCATTGGTTGACGTGTTTTTACCCTTTTCAATTTATTTCTCTGACAATCTTTACAACTTTTGATTCTATCTTCTATGTCCCGTTTTAAATTTTCCCAAAAATACTTAGCTCTTATACGATTAAAAGTTCTAATGAGACCTGCATGTCCCCCTAATAAACTATCATGATTTTCCTGAAAAATTTTATCTCTATCTTTTAAATCAACGTATTGCATATAATTCAGGCAAACCACTATTTTTACTCTAGAATTTTTAAATACTTGCACTAAAATTTCTTCTATATCTGACCAATTTAAATTATGTATTTTTATATCTCTTGAAATACTAAAATGATCAATTTTCTCGGATAATAAAATACTCCTTAATTGCTTAAAAATCTGCAACATTTTTTCTTTAATCATGAAAACTGATTGAGTTACATCAATACATAAAACAAAAATTTTAAGTGCTTAAAAAGTTGCTATTTCTACCTCATTTAATCGTATATTAAAGGAAATATTGTTTTCCTTAATAAAATTGTTAGTATTTATGTCCAAACCGTTGCCTTTATCATCTATAAAATGTATAATATTGTCTTTTCTATATTGAATTAGTTTTTTAGTATATACAATGTTTTTATCTATAGACTGTGACGGGGATCCCATCGACGGCTGCTCGCCTGGACACCACCCAGTAAGATAACATACTCTTATACTCGGTGGTGCTTTCAGAGCAGTCAGCTGTTAAAGCCACGAGAGCAGCCTGCCGCCGAGCAGCAGCAGCACGAGGCGAGAGCGAGGAAGTGGGGGAAATATAGCGCGTAGCAGCGCGCGGCAGCCAAGGCGAGAGAAAGAGAGAGGGACGGACGGCGCAGCGCTGGAGCAACGAGAGCGAGAGAGACACGAGATACGAGGCATGCGAGCCACGAGGTGTACGCGCGCGAACGGCGGCCGCCATGTTGGCGAGCTATTGACCGAGGCATGAGTGCGAGAAGGATGGAATAGCGAGCGAATGAATGTGCATTAGAGACAGACAAGAGAGAGAGTGGAGGCAACGCGTATGCGCCGTATGATATTGAGAAAAGGTGGAGGGCTACGGCTCAATCCACAGCGCGCGTGCGAGCGGTTAACAAAAATGTAAGCGTGCCGAAGTATGTAACCGTGCGAAAATGTGTAAATGTAATTAATAGAGCCAGACATGCGTGTAAGCGTGTTTCAAAAGTCGCGCGCATTTATAAGTGTTGTAAAAGAGGGCGCGAGAGTGCGAGTGGCATATATGGTGCGAAAGCGTGGAAATATGTGATAGGCGCGAGAGAGCGATCTAGCGGAAATGCGGGAGTGCGAGGGAGAGAGCGATAGACGCCGCGAACCGGCGTAGTTGCCGAACTCGCGAGTCCAGTCAGTATGGAGTATGGAATGAGTATCGAATGTGCATCCAAGGACTATCGAGTACCACGAGGACCGAGACACCACGAGCGAGCAAAGAGAATTTTCCAAGACGACGACCAGAGCGACCGAGCATTTTCCCCCGTGTGCATTTTCCGAGCGAGTATCAGTTTCTTTCGCGAGAGCTTCCACAGGGCACGAGGCAACACCAGAACGCGAGGACGTAGAGGAAAAGGAGTAGAGACAGGTAGGAGTGTTGAGAAATACCTTCCCGCCGCGAGTACCTAACCTAAAGTCAGCCCGCGTTATAGACGGTGAGCTCGCCCGAGGACGAGTACGCGTCCGCGAGTAGAGAAACTATTGATTTGATTCTGATAATAAATTACTAAGTGTTATATTTTACAAGTCGCGTGTCTTTATTTTGCGTATTATTCTCCCTGCACCTCTCCCCCGTGACCTAGAGTATAAAGAGTTCTCAAGCCGGCAGATAAGTGTTAAAGATCGTGAGTTCGGGCGTCCAACAATAATTATTAAATACGGGCTCGCGATAAACCTGCATAGGTGTCATTACGTTGTGCTACGCCTCCCCAGAGACGGAAAAAGCACAACGTCACAAGACTTATCCCATAATTCACTATTATTTTTATCTACCTTTGGCAAATCTAAACTATTATTTTTCTCAGCAACTAGTTTATTTTTATTTCCTCTTTTTTTATTAATTTTCTCTTTTTGCTTAATCCTAGCTTCATTTAACTTTTCTATTTTCTGATCATTAGACAAAATATCTGTAAACTCTTTAGAATTTAACTGTTTCGCTTTTTGAGCTCTAGTAACTACATTAATCTGAATATTATCTACTGGATTTCTCGACAAAGCATCCGCATTTACATTATTTTTTCCCGGTTTATAAATAATTTCATAATCATAGTCTAATAATTTCAAACGCCACCGCTGTACTCTCAAATTTTTATCAGCAGTTTTAAACGATAATAATGGCTTATGATCAGTAACAATATAAAACTTATTCCCATAGATATAATTCCTAAAAGTCTTTACAGCGAACATTATTGCCAAAGCTTCTCTTTCATATGTATGGTAATTTTTTTCTGCTGCCTTTAAAACTCTAGAAGCAAATGCTACTGGTCTATCTTCACCAATTTCTCCTTGCGAAAGTACACAACCAAGAACAAAATTTGACGAATCAGCAGTAATAATAAAAGGTTTTTCCATATCTGGAAATTGTAATATGGGCGCAGAACTTAATGCATGTTTCAAATTTTCAAAAGCTTTTTGTCTCTCGTCGGTCCACACAAATGTTTCCGGCTTTTGTAAAAGTATAGATAATGGCTTTGCTATATCTGCAAAATTTTCAATAAATCTCCTATAATAACCAGCTAAACCTAAGAATTCTCGAATATTTTTCCTCGTTCTCGGAATTGGAAACTCGTTAACAGCTTCTACTTTTTTTCGATCGGTTTTATACCCTGTTCACTAATTATATGTCCTAAAAACTCAACTTCTTTCTGGAAAAATTTACATTTGCTTGTCTCTAATTCAAGACCTGCCTCTCTAAGTTTTTCTGCAATTAAATTAAATCTCTCGTTATGTTCTTCAATTGAATTAGCAACTATAATAATGTCATCAATATACACAAAACAAAATCCTTTCTCTATTAATTCTCCTAATACTCTTGTAAGAATTCTTTGAAAAACTCGAGGAGAATTGACTAAGCCAAAGGGTAGTACTTTAAATTCAAATCTACCTAAAGGATGAACACTGAAACCAGTTTTATGAATATCCGCTTCTTTCATTTTTACCTGATGAAATCCAGAAACCATATCAATTGTTGTAAAATATTTATTTTTACCGACATTATCAAAAATTTCCGTAATATTCGGTAACAATTATGGATCTGGTATAGTTTTAGAATTTAATTTCCTATAATCTATTACTAGTCGACATTTTTTCTTACCATCTTTTGTCAAACCCTTTTTAGGAACGACAAAAGCTGGAGCATTAAAAGGACTTGTTGACGGTCTAACTAATTTATTTTCAATTAATTTTTTCGTTTCTAAAATAGCAATTTGCTTTAATGTATATTCTAAAGGAAATTGTTTTACGTATACAGGTTTTTCATCAGTTAAATTTATCTTATGTTCTTCTACCTCACATACTCCAAACTTTTCACCTTCTAACCAACAAATATCCTCATTTTTCAAAATTAAATTTTTTACGATTTTCCGCTTTCTTCGCGACAAATGATTTAAATTAATAGTATCCATTAACAATCTTTTCCTTTCAATTTTATCTGAATTCTCGCTTTCTTTAGAATTATTTTCATTCGTTGAATTTAAATAAATAGCACCACAATACATAGTTTCCTCTTCATTTGGCAATTTCAAACCTGGTAATGCAACAAAACTTTCTAGCATATCCTCAATATCAAAAGTCAAATAATTTATCTGTTTATTTAATTTACGAATTTTTCTATCATTTTCACAATGTATATTATTACTTTCTAATGTTTCCATAAATTTTAAATAGTTAATAGTAAAATCTTGATTAATCAATTCATCATTATGTTCATATTTTTCTAGACATTTATTTATATTTGCAATGAAAGTTTCAATATTGATTTTAGAATTATTTAAAAATTCAATCAATTTACGCTTATTCCATTCACAATTTTGATTCAGAAAATCTTGTTGCTCACTATCTATTTGCTCTATACTGCTACTTTCTAAAACATTATCATCCATCAACGCATTTTCTTCAATATTATTATGAATTTTACTTACCGTATTTAGAACTTTCTTTAAATCTTGCTGTAAAGATATATTCCCTAAATTTATTACATTATCCTTAATAACATGCGTATCATCCCTTAAATCAACAATCATAGTTGTAATTATATTACATGCATTACTACATTCTACAGTATTATTGACAGTTTGAACTTTATCATTTAAAGAAAATTCTAAATTCATATTTTCTACTTTTTCATAAAAAATTGATACTAAATTCTGAATCCCTATATTTTCCTTTAAATCTAGAACATTAATATTATTTTCATACTTATGTATAGCTGATTTCAATGGAATTTTCTTTCCATTTATTTCTAAGTAACCCTTATCTAATCTTAGCTTTTGCTCTAATAGTGCTTTTATACCCAAAATACCATCATAAGGAATTGAAAAACTATCTGGGGCTACATGAAAATCAAAATCTGTATCATTTATGAATAATTTAACGGAACCTAACGTTCTAATGGAATTTTCTGTAATTCCAGAAATCAGAATTCTATTACTAGTATTAATTACATCAGCAATTAATTTATCTTTCTTTATAATATTTAATTGAGCACCACTATCTACTAATAGTTTATATGTAGTATTCGAAAATTCATCCGTAATTTCAATATATTGCAAAAGATTTTCTAGCTTTAATACATAGGTTTCAAATAACAAATCTATTATATCATTATTATATTGACATGCGTTATTACTCATACTGTTAAATTTATCATTTTCATTACTCTCAATTTGTAATGGGAACGCTTTACTATGATCCCTTCCTACGCGTTCCTTCCAGGAAGAGAACTGAAGTTTCCCTGATTCTTTCTCAAGCAATTATTTAGAGTATGACCAACACCCTTACAACCCGAACAAAATTGTTTTTGCTGATTTTCTAATATTTTTACTTCATCACAATTACTAGCTCTATGACCTATTTTATTACAAAATCCACACTTTTCCTGCGAAGCTTTTAAAGCTGATAATTTTCTATATTCATCAATTGAATGTCCTCCCCAATTACAATATTCACACACTTTCTTACTCTCACATTATTATAATTATTTTGATTTTGCTGTTTGAATCTATTCCCATAAAATCTTTGCTGCTGTTGATTATTATTGTAATTAGCATTATTAAAATTATTCCTATTATTCGCATAGCTACTCTTATACCCGTTTCTATTAAATTGTTGATTACTTTGTACTGCTTTAAATTTTTCACAGTCTTTTACTTCATGTCCTAAACCTTCACATAATTGACATTTCACTTGCTGCTTAGCCTTATAATCTTGTACTAGAATTTTAAGTTTTTCGCAATCACTATTATCATGCTCTGTAGTTTCACAAATTGTACAACATCTAAATTTATTTTCACCCAATGTACAGAATTTTGTAGTATTACCTCTTTTATTACATCGCGTACAATATACTTCCGGACAATTTTGAACAGTATGATCAAAGCTATTACAAAAACTACATTTCTTGAACTTTCAATAGATGAATTTACACATTTATTAGGATTATGTCCTGCTTCTTTACATTTGAACATAATATATACTCTAAAATATATGTACATTGCGAAGCTTCATGTCCCATTTCTTGACAATATTGACAATGAAAGTTTTGTTTTCTATTCAATTTACAAGAGCTTATTGAATGACCATTTACTGCAAAAATTACAAATTAATATTTATTTTATCCTTGACTGCATTACAATTATTTGAGACATGATCATCTTCTTTGCAATATACACATCCTGCATTTTTGCAAAATAATGCTTCATGATCGCGATCTTTACACATTTGACAAAACATGACTTTATTTAATTGCTCGGCTTTTTCCCCATAAAAATTATTTATCAAACTCTCACTAAAACCCTTTCGTCT
>JACCIB010001286.1:0-41804 GCA_018906965.1 Philotrypesis tridentata
TCCTTTTTTTAATATTAAAATGCTACATCACTCATGTTCTGTTGACAATAATATCCACAAGGTACAAAAGAAGTCTCTACGTCTAAAATTATTGTTCATTAATTAGCTGATAATTGCTTTGTTGAAAATACTTTCAAAAGCAATTATCAAATAATTTATGAACAATAATTTTATACGTACAGACTTCTTTTTGATTTTATATTTACAAGACAAATATTATGGAACTTCACATAATAAAAGTTAGTGCCAATAACGGTAGAAAAAAAAAAACGCGCCCCATTCTATTTATCTCGACGGTGGTGTGGAAAGATAGATATTTCTTTTTTGAATGATAATGATCCAAACATAACTATGTGCCTGTGACAGATGGTGGGAAAAACTAAGTATTATGTCGCAATAATTACATAAAGCATATGTACATTCATTTTTGTAAATTATAACTTATTCAGTTGATGTTAATCGGTCATTATAATTTAGGTATTATATACCATGTAATAAGTACGTGACATTTCACACCCCCCCCCAAATAAACCTTTTAAAGGTAAAAGGCTGGCAAGTATAAGGTCGTTTGTTTCTAATAAGATTTATCCCATCTCCGTTTTCTCCTTCCTCCTCCTCCTTCTCCTGTTCTCATTGCCTCCTTACTCCTACCTTTCCTCCTTCACCTTTTCTCCTTCCACACCTTTTCTCCTTCCACACCTTTACACTTTCTCCTTCTTCCTTCCTCCTTCCTTCCTCCTTCTCCTTTTCTCCTTCTTCCTTCCTCCTTCACTTTTCTCCTTCCACATCTTTACACTTTCTCCTTCTTCCTTCTTCCTTCCTCCTTCCTCCTTCCTCCTTCTCCTTTTCTCCTTCCACATCTTTACACTTTCTCCTTCCTCCTTCTCCTTTTCTCCTTCCACATCTGTACAATTTCTCCTTCCTCCTTCCTCCTTCTCCTTTTTTGCTTTCTCAAATTCCTACCAGCTCTTACTCCTCGTCTAACTATTAACTTATTTTTTCTTTTTTTAATCATTACATATCATTTTATTTAATTTTAATGCACACTTTAAAGAAATAGGTAAATTACTGAAGGACGATAAGAAACGTGTTAATAATGCAGTGATTAAAAAGATATTTATGATCATTTAACAAATAATTATGTTAGGAAAAATTCTTCTTCAATTTTGAAAAGGTCTTCTTTTACCTCGTAAATGAGTGAATCACATTAAGATGAATAATCCGAAACTCTCATCTAGGATAATATGTACGCGTAAGCATCTTCGCGTTAAGGGTCTGTTGGACATACTGTTATTTCTTTAGCATCATTTCTGTATACCTTCGTTTTACAAAAATTCCAATTTTAATTTTAACACAAGAAAGTTATGATATCATTAAATAAATTGTCAAGTTTTTTTTTATAAAAAACAACCGCTTTGAAATAAATAAATAACTCGTTTAAATATAAATTTTCGAACTCTCGATTTCGAACCCTTATTGGTGAAAATTCAAATCTATCTATCTATGAAAATATGAACGCGTAAACATCTTCACGTTAAGGGCCTGTTAGATAGACTACCATTTCTTTAGTGTTACTTCTCCTATACCTTCGATTTAATAAAAATTTCAATTTTAATTTCAACAAAAGAAAGTTATGATATCAATAAATAAATTGGCAAGTTCTTTTATAAAAAGCAATGAATTTGAAATAAGTAAATAAGCATTTAAAAGGGGGAGGATTATAAATATACATGTATTTAAATAAACACATGAAATTGTAGCATGTGAAAAGGTGGATAGCCTGTGAAAATGCACAGTCGGGTACAATTAAAACTTTGAATAAATGCGACTGCTGCCACGTTCTGCGCATTCTATCTGACGTTTGGTGACCGATCACGATGACGCCGTATTTACCGTGGGAGATTAGGCCACCATATTTCCGGTAAATTGAGCGTTGCGTAATCGGTCACAAACATGCGCAGAACGTAGTGCCAATATGGTATTATTCAAAGTTTCAATTGCACCCAACTGTACATGTAATAGAATCGCACGATGTTCTTACATGATATTATCACATGACAAATGTGCCCATAATATGTAGTAATATCATGTTTGTCTAATATGATTATGTAATTTAACAACATTGTTTCGCATCATGAAAACTTTTTCTTTTATTTATGGAAGCAACGAGCGGATGTACAATCTACTCTACTTAGTAATTCAGTAAATGTGTTGCTATCCTTATTTCATTAAAAATCTATGTCTAGGACGATTATATGCAATTATATATGAGATTTAAATTCTGTTGATACAATATATCGATCCTACATTTAAAAAAAAACAGGAACAAATTCTATCATGTAGTACGCAATTTTTTTTACGAAAAAACTTGCCGTCCCGTCCTATCATAGATAACGATGGATACGATCTTCAAATTATGCAAGGTTAACCAAAGTAACTTGTTCATAAAACACCGTTAGAAAATCTCTGAATCAATTTTTTATTCAATATTTATTTATTACTGTCTTTAACCAATTTTTGAAGTATTCTAACTCAATCTTGCACTCATTCTAAGCTCTATTTTTGATTATTTGTATGTATGTATGTTTTACAAAACTGTTATCGTGATCGGTCACCAAACGTCTGATAGAATGCGCAGAACGTGGCAGCAGTCGCATTTATTCAAAGTTTTAATTGTACCCGACTGTGCATTTTCACAGGCTATCCACCTTTTCACATGCTACAATTTCATGTGTTTATTTAAATACATGTATATTTATAATCCTCCCCCTTTTAAATGCTTATTTACTTATTTCAAATTCATTGCTTTTTATAAAAGAACTTGCCAATTTATTTATTGATATCATAACTTTCTTTTGTTGAAATTAAAATTGAAATTTTTATTAAATCGAAGGTATAGGAGAAGTAACACTAAAGAAATGGTAGTCTATCTAACAGGCCCTTAACGTGAAGATGTTTACGCGTTCATATTTTCATAGATAGATAGATTTGAATTTTCACCAATAAGGGTTCGAAATCGAGAGTTCGAAAATTTATATTTAAACGAGTTATTTATTTATTTCAAAGCGGTTGTTTTTTATAAAAAAAAACTTGACAATTTATTTAATGATATCATAACTTTCTTGTGTTAAAATTAAAATTGGAATTTTTGTAAAACGAAGGTATACAGAAATGATGCTAAAGAAATAACAGTATGTCCAACAGACCCTTAACGCGAAGATGCTTACGCGTACATATTATCCTAGATGAGAGTTTCGGATTATTCATCTTAATGTGATTCACTCATTTACGAGGTAAAAGAAGACCTTTTCAAAATTGAAGAAGAATTTTTCCTAACATAATTATTTGTTAAATGATCATAAATATCTTTTTAATCACTGCATTATTAACACGTTTCTTATCGTCCTTCAGTAATTTACCTATTTCTTTAAAGTGTGCATTAAAATTAAATAAAATGATATGTAATGATTAAAAAAAGAAAAAATAAGTTAATAGTTAGACGAGGAGTAAGAGCTGGTAGGAATTTGAGAAAGCAAAAAAGGAGAAGGAGGAAGGAGGAAGGAGAAATTGTACAGATGTGGAAGGAGAAAAGGAGAAGGAGGAAGGAGAAAGTGTAAAGATGTGGAAGGAGAAAAGGAGAAGGAGGAAGGAGGAAGGAGGAAGGAAGAAGGAAGAAGGAGAAAGTGTAAAGATGTGGAAGGAGAAAAAGTGAAGGAGGAAGGAAGAAGGAGAAAAGGAGAAGGAGGAAGGAAGGAGGAAGGAAGAAGGAGAAAGTGTAAAGGTGTGGAAGGAGAAAAGGTGTGGAAGGAGAAAAGGTGTGGAAGGAGAAAAGGTGAAGGAGGAAGGAGGAAGGAGAAAAGGAGAAGGAGGAAGGAGGAAGGAGAAAAGGAGATGGATAAATCTTATAGAAAAAAACGACCTTATACTTGCCAGCCTTTTACCTTTAAAAGGTTTATTTGGGGGGGGGTGGGAAGATTTCACTACTTTTAAATGGTATATAATACCTAAATTATAATGAACGATTAACATCAACTGAATAAGTTATAAATTTAAAAAATGAATGTACATATGCTTATGTATTATTGCGATAATAATTATTTTTTCGACACCATCTGTACAGCAAATAGTTATTTTTGGATCATTATCATTCAAAAAAGAAATATCTATCTTTTCCACACCACCGTCGAGATAAATAGAATGGCGCGTTTTTTTTTCCTTTATTGGCACTAACTTTTATGTGAAGTTCCATAATATTTGTCTTGTAAATATAAATCAAAAGAAGTCTGTACGTATAAAATTATTGTTCATAAATTATTTGATAATTGCTTTTTGAAAGTATTTTCAACAAAGCAATTATCAGCTAATTAATGAATAATAATTTTAGACGTAGAGACTTCTTTTGTACCTTGTGGATATTATTGTCAACAGAACATGAGTGATGTAGCATTTTAATATTTATACAAGTTTACATCATATCCTTCACAATTTAATCTTTATTATAATATTATGAATAAAAAAAAGAAGTTTATGTAAGTTACTTTTAAAATCCGTATGATTCTTTATGATAGAAGTATTACCATTTTTAATGCAAACCACATAATTCAGTAAACTTTAAGAAAATTACAATCGAATTTCAACATTGTGAAAAATTATAAAAGATAATGTCAATAAAGTTGTGGTATCCCCTGTAGGCCTAATCCACAAATTTGACACTAAACTTCACTCTATTTAACATAATTATTTACATGATACAGATAGTATGAAAAAATAAAGATCATTCAAGGAAAAATAAATTTACACAAACACATATCGTTGTACATGGACACGGGATAAAGATATTAATTAATTTAATAATTTAAGTCATTTCTTCTAAAAAAAATAAATAGGCATCTTTCGCGCCACGAGGCCATGTTCTTTGTTTAACAAGCTGATCATTTATTTCAAACCATTGGTTACTTTGGCGAACGATATTTGTATAATGTCCTATTTCAATAGATGTACCATGATGTACACGCGTAGTACGAGTTTTAGGGGTTTTTAACGCGATTTAAATAATATAATTTATGATAAACTTGAAGATTCTCGCGGAGGTGAACCAGCAGAAACCAACCATAGACTAACACTTCATAGAGTTAACCAGATACTCATTGCAGTTACTGTTCTGTGCATCATAGCTTCGTTATAGGGATCTCTATATCCCCATAATTTAGTGCCAACTCACTTTTGTACTATAATTATGTTTAACCTGAAGTACTAATCTACTGTTGGTTTCTGCTAGTTTATAACCTCCACGTGGATCTCCGAGTTTATGACAAATTATATTATTTAAATCGCGTTAAAAACCTCTAATGTTTAATCTAGAACCTGCAATAAGTTTCAAGTAAAAAAATGCATTTACAGAAAAGATGACATATTATGATGAAAATACTATCAACGGATCTCTCTCTGTCAGATAAGTATCTTTTAGTTACCTTCAAATAAATTAACTTTATGATATACAACATATACTTTGAGGTAAGGAAACTGTTAAATGGCTTTCATCATCCGCTAATTAAATAAAATGCATTACTCATAAATTAACTATACCTACATTATTTTCCTGATGGACAATAATATAAAAAATATTCAGAATTGTAAATTAATCATATATAATATTTGGTGATGTGTGTAGGATAATAAATTATTATTATAGGATTTGAAATAATCAAACAATAAAAATACTGAGATACGTGTCTTCTGATTAAAAGCAAAGGTAGAGCATAAATACATCTGAAATGTAGTATAAAAAGTTGGCTTTTCGTTGTAAATCAAATCCATGAATGTAATTATATATGTAAAATATGATTACTAGTAACATTTTGTTGCAGGTCATATATATATTTATTAATTAAAATATTTGATAATCTACTATCTTAATATATATGTTGTTCTATTATATATAGTGTATATACAAGAAAGTAAAAAATTGTGCGATTATTATGATAGAATAATTAGCTATTACAACATAAATTAATTATTTGAAAATGTAAAAAACATTACAAAATAAAATAAAGATTGATATCAAGGGGCGCGGTAGCGCCTCGATGGCAAGTATAAGGTACGTCAGTACGTACGCCGCCGTCGGGTGCTAGCCAGACACTATATACGTTGAATTGGCCCTGTTGGAAACTTGTCGTTCAGTTTTCTTGACATCGACAGCTTTGTTTCTCACACATGAGCACTTAAATGAAAGCTTGCGAAAAAACTAACAAAATCACATCAGGATCATATATTGTGAAATTGCCTGTATCAAAAGTTATTGTGAAGTGAAAGTTCGGACCCCTCATTTCTTTTCGCGAGAGAAAACTGAACAATTAATGTAATTCCGGTTACGTCAGAGCTACGTACTTCCGTAATATATATAGATCATCATGTATATACTTATACACGTAGTATGTGTTATGCAGACGATCTTTTATGAAACAGTATTTCTTTTGCGAAACAGTATTTTATTATTTTTACTTGATGTCAGGACATGAATATTTTTTTTAGTAACAGTTTCATTTTATTATAATAAAAAATATTGTTATAATATAAGTTTATATGTAGATATTTAAAAATTTCGTAAATAATTATAATAAGTGATAATATAGGATACAGTTATAGTATAGATAAGTATTAAGTTTTATTTATAAATATGCAATATATATAAGAGTTTCGAGAACTGATTCTTTGTTAAAATGTTTTAAATAATTTTTCAGATATTCCATTGGGATGTTACAGAACTGTTAGGTTATGCAAGGAAAGATATTCCTGTGACAAACTAGTGAAGTGAAAAAAATATTTTTATTTATTATCAATTCCTGGGCCAAATTAGTGAAGTGAAAATTCATTTATTATTGTGCTACGATCCAAGAAAAATTAGTTGTGTAAGTGTTTTACTTTTACACTAGTCAATTACGCATTAATATTAACTCACTACGTTGACAATATCATTTAATTTTGTTAGATATGTTTGTTGAACTGCATAAAACTTATGAAATTTATTAACATTTTGTGACCAATTAAAAGGTTATATATTCTATTTATTAATCTTCCAAGAGTATCATTTATACGTTAGTTATTCACTATTGAAAACAAAATAACATTTTTAATTCAGCAACTATTAGGTTTAAAGAAAATGTACAAGAGACCTTTTGTTATTTTCTTTTGCAGTAGAATAAGCTAGTATTTTTTTATTTATCTAACCCTACGAATAGCAATTTTAAATTTTGACGAACAGGCCAACAAAAGCAAAAATTTTTGTTAATGAGTTTACATAAATAATAAAAATACTAGCTGATTCTACTCCAAAAGAAAATAACAAAAGGTCTCTTGAACAATTTCTGTAGATCTAATAGTTTCTGAATTAAAAATCATAAACTGTTTTTTTTTGTCAACTCCAAAATGATTTTTAATTCAGAAACTATTAGGTTTAAAGAAAATGTATAAGATACCTTTTATTATTTTCTTTTGGAGTAGAATAAGCTAGTATTTTTTTTATTTATCTAACCCTACGAATAACAATTTTAAATTTTGATGAACAGGCCGACTAAAGCAAAATTTTTGTTAATGAGTTTACATAAATAATAAAAATACTAGCTGACTCTACTCCAAAAGAAAATAACAAAAGGTCTCTTGAACAATTTCTGTAGATCTAATAGTTTCTGAATTAAAAATCATAAACTGTTTTTTTTGTCAACTCCAAAATGATTTTTGATTCAGAAAATATTAGGTTTAAAGAAAATGTACAAGAGACCTTTTGTTATTTTCTTTTGGAGTAGAATAAGCTAGTATTTTTTTTATTTATCTAACCCTACGAATAACAATTTTAAATTTTGATGAAAAGGCCGACAATAGCAAAAATTTTTGTTAATGAGTTTACATAAATAATAAAAATACTAGCTGATTCTACTCCAAAAGAATATAGTAAAAGGTCTCTTGAACAATTTCGGTAGATCTAATAGTTTCAGAATTAAAAATCGTAAACTGTTTTTTTTGTCAACTCCAAAATGATTTTGGAAGAATTCTTTTGACTGGAAGGAGTTTCACTGGAGTTTCACTGAAAGGCATTATTCAACTATAAGATTATAAATAATTTTCTTGTTATGTGACAATCTAATGAAAGTGTTGTGCTTTTTAATTAGATAAGTATTTAGTTTTATTTTGATTTATATAAATATACAATGCAAATAATGGATTTGTGAACTGATTCTTTGTTAAAATGTTCTCTTTTATTTTTGAGGTTTAACTGGAAGGCATACAACTATCAGATTATAAACAATTTTCTTGGTATGTGAGAAGTTAGTGAAAGTGTTGTGTTCTTTTAAGTATTATTGAAAGTTTTGTTATTATATTCAATAAGTTCAGAAGACAAGTGGTTCCAGATGTAACGAGACTTTTCTCAATGAAAAAGCATGTTTAATTAGTATACGGTATAAAGAGAACTTGCGAAGGCACAATTTTACAAGCAAAGAATTCTTGTGACATGACAAGCTTGTGAAATTTTCATTTTTTAGTATCGAAGAAAGTTTTTAGTGTTTGTAGTACATGTTTTTCTATTTTTATTAAGAAGTTACGCAACTGTCATGTTATATTCCTGTGAGAAGCTATAGTAATGTGCAAAATATTTTTATAAGATTTATAATTATTGCACAAGTACAGAAGACAAGTGATTTAGAATTTTCACCCAATTTTGAGAGAGCAAGTACACTCAGATTCCAGATGTAACGAGACTTTTTCAGGTTTTGCTGGAAGGAATACAACTATCAGATTATACAGAATTTTCTTGTTATGTGACAAGCTAGTGAAAGTGTTGTGTTTGCATCATTTATTTATCATTCAAAGTTTTTACAGATTTGCAGTGGATGTTTTCCTATTTATAATTATTCTATAAGTTCAGAAGACAAGTGGTTTAGAATTTGTTCGCAATTTGGAGAGAGCAAGTACACTCAGATTCCAGATGTAACGAGCTTTTCTCAAGGGAAAACATTTTTTTGTTTAGTATACGGTAACGAGAACTTATGAAGGCATACAACTATCAGATTTTACAAGGAAAGAATTCTTTTGACATGACAAGCCAGTCAAATTTTCATTTTTTAGTATCGACGAAAGTTTTTACAGTATTCAATATTGAACAGCTCAAATATGGTCTAGATGATTTTCAGGGAGACCTACCTGAAAATTTAGACACTAAATTTATGATGTCAACCGTGTAAGTATTTATGTGAAAGTCATACAGGGGATATCACAACTTTACTGACACTATTTTTGACAGGTTTTCATAAAGTTTGAATTCGATTACAGTTTTCTAAACGTTTACCAAATTAGGTGGGTTGCATTAAAAATGATAATACGTCTATCATAAAGAAACATAGGGATATTGGAAATTAACTTACATATACTTCTTTTTATTCTAAATATTATTTTCATTATTCTATAATATAGATTAAACAATTGTGAAGGATACGATGTAAACTTGTATAAATATTAAAATGCTATATCACTCATGTTCTGCATGACCATAGTATACGTAACGTACAAATGCTTTCAAGAAAGCAGTTATCAGTTAATTAATTAGCACTAATTTTAGACGTACAGATTTCTTTGATGTATATTTGCGAAACAAATCATTATGGAACTTAACATAAAATTTAGTGTCAATAAAGGAAAAAAAAACGCGCTATTCTATTTACCTCGAGGGTGGTGTGGAAAAGATAGATTTCTTAGTGAATACTAATGATCTAAAAAACTATTTACTCTACAGATAGTGTCTAAAAAATAATTATTATTATTATTACAATAATCCATGAGCAAATGTACATTAATATTTTAAATTTATTACTTATTTAGTTGATGTTAACTATTCTTTGTCATTTACATATTATATACCTTTTAAAAGTAGTGAAATCTCTCCCCCCCCCCCCAAACAAACCTTTTCAAGGTAAAAGGCTGGCAAGTATAAGGTCGTTTCTTCATGTAAAAATTAAAGATTAATTTTACAACTCTTGAAAACCTTAATGTAAAAAAACTCTTAATAACACTTATGCAGACAAAACCAAACTTTTATTAACATTCATACAGACAAAATAAAAATTCTTAGAGCTTACTCTAAAATTCAACTTTAATTTTCAAACTTCGACAACTCTTATGTAGTCGAAATTATAAGTGCTGTATTCTATACAGTTATTTAATTATGGAAATTAAAGATCTTGATAACACTTATATAGACAAAATACTAGTAGCTTTACTGCATACTCTTAAGACGTGTGGATATTATAATCGTCAGATCAACAAATAATATATCTTCTTTCCTCTTGTGAATAAGTGATCGAACACAAATACTGGAAGAATATGTGATACTTATAGATCAAGTTGGAAAACAAATAATTATGTTAGGATGAATGTCTTCTTTTACCTATTCAATGAGTTAATCACAATCACTCAAATCATGATGCTTATACATCAAGCTAAAAATCCGAAACTCGCATGTATGAAAATATGAACGTGTAACCATCTTCGCGTTAAGGGTCTGTTGGACAGATTACCATTTCTTTAGTGTCACGTCTCCTTCGATTATCTATACCTTCGATTTGACATAAATTCTCATTTTAATTTTAAGAAAAGAAAGTTATGATATCAATAAATAAATTGGCAAGTTTTTTGTTATAAAAAGTAATTGTTTTCAAATAAATAAATTACCGATTAAATTGAGGAAGGATTATAAATATATGTGTTCATATAAACACTCAATCAAATTGCAGCATGTGAAAAGGTGGATAGCCTGTGAAAAGATACAGTCGGGTACAATTAAAACTTTGAATAATTGCGACTGCTGCCACGTTCTGTACATGTAATAGAATGGTATGATGTTCTTACATGACATTATCACATGACAAATGTGCCCATAATATGCAGTAATATCATGTTTGTCTAAAATTATTATGTAATTTAACAAGATTGTTTCGCATCATGAAAACTTTTTCAGTAGGTAAACAAAGGGGGTTCAAGCACACATGGGCCAGAACCCCCAGGGGGTTCAAGCACACCAGTGTGCCTGAACCCCCCGAGTGTTCTAGCCCAGCATGTGCCTGAACCCCCTCAGAGGTTCGGATGTGCCTGAATCCCCCCAGAGGTTCGGATGTGCTTGAACCCCCCCCCCCCCCCCCAGAGGTTCCGATGTGCCCCCCCGCGCGCAAATTCACACACTGTGTGCTTCAATTCCCTCATGTTTTTTCATATCGGTGGAGAGCGCGAATCTTCGCGGTGAATCTCTGCAGATGTATATAAATATTTACATATGCAGAGATGTATATTTGTATATATCGATTTATGCATAGTCTGTATACAAAGAGAGAGAGACTCTCTTGTAAACGATGAGAGCCCCAACCAACGCTCTCACCTGTGAGGTTCAACCACGTAATTTATTATCATAACCTCTCCATGACTACACACTTTACTCCCATTCCATCGGTAAGTTTTCTCTCTCTAATGGTTTACATCGCTCTTCCATATATTTCTTTAAAAGTCGTACGTTGTGAAGAGCACAGCTGGATTTATAGGTTCCATTATGATTCGAACAAACGGTTGCAAGTTTAATCTTGTCCAGAGGCGGATATCCCATTTCGGTGAAGTCGAGAACGTTGAATTTAAAACGTTCTAACCACTTTTTCTTCAATGATCCCATTACAATTACTGTAGTAGAATCATGCAAGGCTTCTCGTAGAATTTTTCCAATTTCCGTATACTCAATTTCTCCAGATGACCAGGATATGCCATGATAATGATGTTCCAACCATTTATTTTATTGCTTATATTTTTCTGTAAGTTTTCTCCAGGGAAAAGGTGATTTAAAAAGAAGCACAATAGGTTCACTCTGTTCTCTCAGAGAAACACAGGTTCTCTCAGAGAAACAGGCAAGTTTTTTGTTATAAAAAGTAATTGTTTTCAAATAAATAAATAACCGATTAAATTGAGGAAGGATTATAAATATATGTGTTCATATAAACACTCAATCAAATTGCAGCATGTGAAAAAGTGGATAGCCTGTGAAAAGATACAGTCGGGTACAATTAAAACTTTGAATAATTGCGACTGCTGCCACGTTCTGTACTTGTAATAGAATGGTATGATGTTCTTACATGACATTATCACATGACAAATGTGCCCATAATATGCAGTAATATCATGTTTGTCTAAAATTATTATGTAATTTAACAAGATTGTTTCGCATCATGAAAACTTTTTCATTTATTTATGGAAGCTACGAGCGGATGTACAATCTACTCTACTTAGTAATTCAGTAAATGTATTGTTATCCTTATTTCATTAAAAATGTATGTCCAGGACGATTATATACAATTATATATGAGATTTAAATTCTGTTGATTTACATACATTTAAAAAAACAGGAACAAATTCTATCATGTAGAACGCAATTTTTTGACGGAAAAACTTGCCGCCCCGTCCTATCATAGATAATCGATGAACCACTAAATGTCAGTGTAATTAACAATATCATAAAATTTTTAATATAGTTAATTTATCGTCCTATTATCCTATAATGCGTAATACTCAAATCATTATATTAATCTGTGAGACCAATGGCCTCAAATAATAATAAAGAATGGAATTTGTTAATTAAGTAAAGATTTTAGTTAAGTAAAGATTTGGAACTAAAAGCTGTAAACTACATAAATATTAATTTAAAATTTTTAAACTTGATTTATTTTCCAACTTGAGTCATAGAAATTTATTTTATAACATTTTTTTAATATGTAATAATAGTAAGAATTATTTTTAATCAACTTTCTGCCATCTTCCGATAATACTAACAGAGGTTTGTAAAACATACATACAAATAACCAAAAATTGAGCTTAGAATGATTGCAAGATTAAGTTTGAATTCTTCAGAAATTGGTCAAGGACAGTAATAAATACATATAGAATGAAAAATCGATTCAGAGATTTTTTAACGGTGTTTCATTAACAAGTTAATTTGGTTAACCTTGAATAATTTAAAGATGGTATACATCGTTATCTATGATAGGACGGGGCGGCAAGTTTTTCCGTCAAAAAATTGCGTTCTACATGATAGAATTTGTTCCTGTTTTTTTAAATGTATGTAAATCAACAGAATTTAAATCTCATATATAATTAATTCTCATATATAATTGTATATAATCGTCCTGGACATAGATTTTTAATGAAATAAGGATAGCAATACATTTACTGAATTACTAAGTAGAGTAGATTGTACATCCGCTCGTAGCTTCCATAAATAAATGAAAAAAGTAGGTAAACAAAGGGGGTTCAAGCACACATGGGCCAGAACCCCCAGGGGGTTCAAGCACACATGGGCCAGAACCCCCCGAGTGTTCTAGCCCAGCATGTGCCTGAACCCCCTCAGAGGTTCGGATGTGCCTGAATCCCCCCAGAGGTTCGGATGTGCTTGAACCCCCCCCAGAGGTTCCGATGTGCCCCCCCGCGCGCAAATTCACACACTGTGTGCTTCAATCCCCTCATGTTTTTTCATATCGGTGGAGAGCGCGAATCTTCGCGGTGAATCTCTGCAGCTGTATATACATATTTACATATGCAGAGATGTATATATCGATATATATGCAATTATATGCATAATCTATATATATATATATATATATATATATATATATATATATATATGAAGAGAGAGTTCCAAGCCACGACTGCTAAAGCGCGTGTGAGTCGATTGTTCGATACTGCAGTTTACCAATGTACCGACGCGCATACATGCTTAGCAGTAGCGAACTGTCTCTCTCTCTCTCTCTCTCTCTCTCATTCACACTTAAGAGAGAGAGTATTATCGCGGATGTAAATTGGTGTGAAAAGTGCAGTGTATTTATGTATATATATATATGTAAATACATATATAATGTGCATTAATGTATTGTGTGTTTGTGTAGTGCATAAATATAATATATTCATATACAAGTGCAGTGTATGTATTAAAACGCGCGCGCGCCAATATGTGTATATGTGCGTGTATATATACATGAAGAGAGAGATACTGCAGAGTACCAACGTACCGACGCGCGCGCGCACGTGCTCAGCAGTAGCGAACTGTCAAGTGTAGTGCTCGGCAAGTTGTACGCGCGCGCGAGTATTTGTTTACATGTGACGTCACCGTGCAGGATTCGTCCAGACGACCAAGGGCTCGATCAAACCGGCAAGACACTTGCGCTAGCCGATTCGGCTGCTGCGGCTTATATTAGTGGCTCTACTTGTCCTGTCAACACATCAGTGTTTCAAAGGCAGTCGTAAAGTGCAGATCTAATAAGATGAGAGTGCCAGTGCCAGTCAACGACGACGTGGATATAATAATGAAGGAGGCGGCTCAACTCCTGGAGCCAATGCTCGTGGATTCCGAGATTCTCCAAGACATCGAGAACTATCTCGCATATATGGATGTTCCCGATGAGGATGACCTAATGATCGTGGAAGACAAGCACAACCTACCGTCTACCGACGCACTCATCGAGCTCGCGGAGAAGCTCCAGCAGGAGGCGATGGACTTGGAGAAGGAGGAGGAGAAGGAACAGGATGTGGTGCCGATGGAGGAAGAGGGATTTACTCCACCGTCAGCCACAATGGCCAATTATATTAGTGAATTTTGTGTAAATTTATGTGACGATAACGAGGAGATGCCACTCATTTCCTCGCAACACTCCTCGGTGCTTTTAACGCCTCCAACTTCACCAAAACCTCCACAGGTGTGTATAGTGTATAATACTTTCGTGTGTGTGTATGCGTACGCGAACGGGTATATGCATGTGTGTGTATGTCTGTGTGTGTGATGGGAGAGCGCGCGCGAGTTTAAACGTAGGTGTGTATATATATATATATATATATATAGTAATAAATTTGTGTGTATATAAATAAATGCAGTGCATGTGTGTGTGTGTGTGTGGCTGTGTATGTGTGTGTATGATGAGAGAGCGCGCGCGAGTTTAAACGTATGTGTATACATATAGTAAGAAATTTGTGTGTATATAAATGAATGTAGTGCATGTGTGTGTGTATGATGGGAGAGCGCGCTCGAGTTCATACGTGTGTGTGTGTATACATGTTCGCGGGTATGTGAGTATGTGTGGTATTTACATATAGGTAAATACGTATAGTATAAATAAGAGAGAGAGAGCACATGTTACATGAAATTTGTGTATTTTTTTCAGAAAGAAAACAATTTTGCGAAAGCAAATCAATTTGAGGTGGAGCCATCATGGTGGTTGTTGGTAAGCACCTATTTTATTTTTTTTTTTTTCGAATCGATAGATAATTTTTTTTTTTAATATATATATATTTGCTTGTTTCAGACTGAGGATAGTCCTGAGTCGTGGAGAAAGGAGAAGGAGGAGGCTGACGCCACGATTGTGGTAAATATATATATATAGTTTACTCTCTTTCTATATATATATATCTATATATATATATGCATAAATGAATTTTTTTTTTCAGCCAAATGATAATACTAAAATAAATAAAGAGTACCGGCCAATTGTTGAAGAGGTGTCGCCAGCTACATCTCCGCTCCGCCACCAGTTACCGGCACAATGTCAACCGTTGCAGACATTGCATGAAATTTTTATCACCGAGCAAGAGCTCTCACGACCCATCATTGGACTTGAGCAACTGATCTGCCGATCACCTCCACCTCCGCCTCAACCTCCAACTTTGGAAGAGTTGAGAAGACGTTGGAGCTGCCTAGCATTCAAGATCTTTTTGGAGAAGAGCACGAAAATATAAGAATTGACTACGTCCAGGCAGCTCCGACGATTAGAGCAGCGACAAAGGATCTAGCCTTATTGAGGCGGTTGCTGGAGGAGGAGGAGCAAAATGCTCCATGGATCCGTCGCCCAACAAGACCGAGGCCTGTAATTTCGGGCAGAAGGCGCGTCCCTTACTGGAAGTAGTTATAAGTATTTTTATAATTTATTTTCTTTATAAGCATTTTGTGATTTTATCGTTTTATATGTAAACATTATTATTTAGAATTTTGTTTGTAATCGCAAGTACGAAGCGTGTACTTTATTTATTCTTTTATAATCATTTTGTGATTATTTTTTGTAATAAGTATTTTTATAATTTATTTTCTTTATAAGCATTTTGTGATTTTATCGTTTTATATGTGAACATTATTCTTATTATTTCGAATTTTGTTTGTTTGTAATCGCAGGTACGAAGCGTGTACTTTACTTATTCTTTATAATCATTTTGTACTTATTTTTTGTAATATTATCGTTTTACATGCGTACATTATTATTTAGAATTAACTATAATGCTATTTTTTATTTTCTTCTAATAAACAAAATTTTATTTTGTAAAATTAAAATTTTATTGTAACTTTTTAAATAAAACACGGTGTTAGAATGCGTGCGCGTACGTGCTTGTGTATGTGTGTGTATGCGTGTGTGTGTGTGTGTGTGTGTGTGTGTGTGTGTGTGTGTGTGTGTCTGTATATGCGCGCGCGGGTGTATGTATGGAGTAAGAATTGAGTATGTAACGAGTATATGGGGTATGATTAATGGAGTATATATAGAGTAAGAACTGAGTATGTAACGAGTATATATGGAGTATGAATGGAGTATATATGGAGTATGAATGGAGTATATATGGAGTATATATGGAGTATGAATGGAGTATATATGGAGTATGTATCGAGTATATACGGAGTATGAATAGAGTATGTATCGAGTATATATGGAGTATGAATTGAGTAAGTATAGAGTATTAATTTAGTATGTATTAAGTATGTATCAAGAATGAATTTGAGTATGCGTACGCGCGCGCGAGAGTATGGGTGTGTATGTGTATGTATGCGCGCGCGGGTGTGTGTGTGTGTGTGTGTGTGTGTGTGTGTGGGTGTGTGTATGCGCGCGCGCGCGGGTGTATGTGTGAGGAAGGAGAAAGAGAAAGAAAGTGGAGAGGGCCCCATCCACGCCCTCTACCTGTGGGAAACAACCACTAACTTTTTCCCTCCGTTTACTTTCTTTCTCTTGCCTATCCTTCCTTTCTTAATAGTAATAATACTAAAAAAATTAAAAAAAAAAAAGAACGAAAAAAAAAAATAAAATTAGAAAAAAATATTAATTATACATCGATAAATATACTTCTGCATTTGAATCAGAAGCGCGAAATCGTGATTTGAATGGTGTGCTACTAGCACAAGGTAAATCAACTTCATCGATACCTACTTTTTCGCACTCATGAGGATTTCAATTCATTGTTTTTAGCCATTGTTTCAATGAATATGCTGTTTGTACCGCACAAACTGGATTAGTTTTACATAGTTTGTGTTGTGCACAAAAAAATTCATCGCTGTTCATTCGAATATCCTTGAGATTAGGGCAACCTATTCTCTCCAAGTCGATGATTGTTTTTTCCGGAAGAATCATCTGCAACCAATTTTTTTTCTGCTGCCCCTTGACATAGATGAATCGAGCATTAAATAGACTCATCCGCAATACATCATCAACTCTTTTGTATGGAATATCCCCGGAGCCCCATGGAATGCCATGGTAATTTTTCTCCAACCACCTTGCTGAAGACTGTTCCTCTGAATGGAGATTTGTCCAGTCCGTCGGTGCCTGGAAGTTGTATACCAGCGGAAGAGCAGAGTCGTGGAGCTGGAGAATAGCCACCTCCTTGAACACGAAGAAGTTAGGCACTCTCTGGAAGCCTTGCATATCAACGATGTAGTCCATCTTCTTCGGAGATCTTATTCTCTTGATGAATCGTCTTACTCGTCCGATCAATCGTATCATACTGAGACTATCGTGCGCGATTTCTCTCTTTTATAGCAAACATTTCGTAGCAAGTTTTCGACAAGTTAACGATTCCTGCGTTAACTTGGAAGGTGTTGCAGGTTTAAACTCGAATCTCCCCACTTCTGCTCTCTCAGAGTCGAATATAAGGAGCCCGGTCGAACAGCAGCATTCATTCGCTTCGGTCTTCTCGTATGGAGAAGTACTCGGAGAAGAGGCAATATCTCTAACTCTGGGGAAAATCTATCCTCGAAGAAGACGACGACGAGAAGAAGCCGCTGACCAGGACTTCCTAGGGTTGAGGCACTCTCTCTCTCTGTATATATATGTATATATCAGCACTTCAATCGGGAAAATTCCTGATAAAATGTATGTGTTAAGACTAGTTCATCCCCTCTCCTGTGAACTTTGAGCATATAAGTGAGTCGCATCTTCTCGATCTACTCATTCGAAAACGATGGCTTCTCTCGTTAACTTCAGTGAGTCGCTTAGGCACTTGTCGAATTCTTTGGAAAGTGCAAAAAATGGTGATGCAAATGTGACTGATATATAGAGATGGTTGACATTATGTACGTCAGCTCTTGACACTTTGCAAAATCTAGTGAGTTCAAAAGAAAATAAGCTGATGAGAGCAGAGAAGCAGAAGTGTCAGACGTGTATGACGCGTTTTCTATTTATTCAAAACAGTTTGAATAATCTATTAAAATCGGGTGGTGAAGTGCATCTATCGGTGCCGCCGCCGCCGTCGTCATCACCTCAAATACCTGAAAATGTAATCAATCAAGACAAAAGTGCATCTAGTCAAGTGTTGGTTCAGTGGGATGATATGCCATCTGCATTTCAGCGTCGCATAAAATCTGGTGTGATAACGAATCTCGGTCACCTCGATATTGTTACATTCATGCAAGACGCGAAAGCTTTATTCGAGTCAAAACTTGAAAGTGCTCTCCGCGAACACACTGCTTTGAAAGTAAATGCTGAACTTTCTGCTGAGTGCATCATTCAAAGTAGTGAGTCAATCGAAGTAAAATATTTTAATACTGAAAATGTCTCAATCTTTCAAACCACTGATTTAGTGCAGTGCTTCAATGATAAAATAAAAGCACCAATTCTTCGTCAAATTGAAGAATTCCAAGAGAGAGATTCAGGGTGGTCTATTAGAGCAATTTTAAGTCTTGTCATAAACATTAATAAACTTAATCCAATGAGAGGTAGTTCCTTCATTGAATTGCCAAATGTAATATCGAAAAAACATGCTTGTATAAATGTTCAAAATCGTGATAATGAGTGCTTTAAATGGGCTATTTTGTCTGCACTACATCCTCAAACAAAAAATGCTCAACGAGTGTTTGCATACAAAAAATTCGAGAATGAACTTAACTTTGATGGAATAGACTTTCCAGTCTCGTTGAAGCATGTGAAAAAATTTGAGAGACAAAATGATGTATCAGTAAACGTGTATATGTTGAAAAAAAAATTCGGTGATAATTATGATGTGCAACCGTGTCATGTGTCCGCTCATAAGAAACAGTGTCATGTTAATCTTCTTCTCATTCAAGATTATTATGTTGATGAAGATGAAGATGCTGTTGAAGATGACGATGATGCTCCACCTCCGAAGATTCATTACGTGTGGATAAAGCACTTATCTCGCCTTGTGAGAAGTCAAGTAACAAAAAGTAATAATAAGTGTTATTTATGTGATAGATGTTTGCATTTTTTTAATACAAGTGAAAAGCTTGTGAATCATGAGGTTGATTGCATACAAATCAATAAATGCAAAGTTCGGCTTCCTTCAAAGGAAAACAGTTTTCTTTCCTTTAAAAAATATGATAGAGTTTTACTAGTGCCGTACGTCATCTACGCGGATTTTGAGTGCTTGTTAAAACCTGTGAATGATGAGTGTACATTTCAACAACACCAAGCCTACAGTGTTGGTTTCTACATAAAATGTAGTTTTGACGATACGCAATCTGTGTATCGCAGCTACAGACAAGAAAATGACGATGATCTCACACCAGCCCAGTGGTTTGTTGATAACTTGAAACAACTTGCTGTTGAATTAGAGCAGCTCCATAGCAGACCAAAACCAATGAAGCTTACAAATCAAGAGCTTGAAGAATTTCGCTCATCAAAAGCTTGCCATATTTGTAAAAAGCTCTTCTCGCCTACAGATCAGAAGGTAAGAGACCACTGTCATCTAACTGGCAACTATAGAGGCGCTGCTCATGAAGGTTGCAACATAAATTTTCAAGAAGCGAGATTCATACCGGTTGTGTTTCACAACCTCACAGGTTATGATTCTCATTTTATTATTCAAGAACTCGCAACTGCAGTTAATTTCAAGGGTCGCGTCAGTTTAATACCTGAAAATAAAGAGCGGTATATTTCTTTTGTTAAACATATCGATGGTAGTGATATAAACTTTCGCTTCATTGATTCTTTGAGATTTATGCCTTCATCGCTAGAAAAGTTAGCTTCATACGTGAAGAAACTTGACATTACCAGTTCTGTGTTTACAAATGACGAGAACTACGTGGCTGATCAAATTACTCTACTTCTTCGAAAGGGAGTTTTTCCCTACGATTATGTGAATTCATTTGATAAACTCAAAGAAGATGCTCTACCTTCCAAAGATCAGTTCTATAGTAAACTCTACAAGTGTGACATCACTGATGATGAATATAAACATGCACAAACAGTGTGGAGTACTTTGAATGTAAAAACACTCGGTCAATATTCGGACATTTATCTGAAAACTGACGTGCTTCTTCTAGCAGATGTGTTTGAAAATTTTCGATCTACATGCATGCAAGCGTATGGGTTAGATCCAGCCCATTATTATACGACGCCTGGTTTAACATGGGACGCCATGTTGAAATACACTGGTATTGAACTTGAACTCTTAACCGACGTTGACATGTTATTGTTTATCGAAAGAGGTATCAGAGGCGGAGTAAGTCAGTGCTCCAATCGATACGCAAAATCTAACCATAAATATATGCTTAATGGTTATAATCCTAATGAAATTGAAAAATACTTGATGTACTTCGATGTTAATAATATGTATGGTTGGGCGATGACGCAATGTTTACCAGAGGGTGGCTTTACATGGGTTGAAAATGTTGATGTGCAAGATTTTTTCAATATCCCTGATGATCATTCTCATGGATACATTCTAGAAGTCGATCTAGACTATCCTGATAGTATCCATGATGAGCACAAAGATCTTCCATTCTGCCCAGAGCATATGGCGCCTCCAGCTTCAAAACTGAAAAAATTGTTGACTACTTTGCATAATAAAGAACGATACATAATCCATTACAGAGCTCTCAAGCAAGTTCTCGCACACGGGCTTGTCTTGAAAAAAATTCATAGAGCTCTTCAGTTTAAGCAAAGTGCATGGTTGAAACCATACGTTGATTTGAATACTGAGAAACGAAAGCAAGCCACGAACGAGTTTGAAAAACTTTTTTTCAAACTCCTAATTAATGCTGTCTATGGTAAAACCATGGAAAATCAACGTAAGCGTGTTGATGTGAAGTTGGTTCGACAATGGTCTGGTCGATATGGAGCTGAGGCCTTGATTGCTAGCCCTAATTTTCATAGCCGATCAATTTTTACCGATAATCTCGTGGCTATACAGCTTGCACGTACTGAAATTGAAATAAATAAACCTGTATATGTTGGCCTGTCTGTACTCGATATATCCAAACTCCTAATCTATGATTTTCACTATTCATACATGAGAAAACGAGTTGGTGACAAGTGCAAACTTTTGTACACTGACACAGATAGTCTGATATATGAGATTCAAGGTTTTAACATGTATGAAATCATGAGAGAAGACATAGACAAATTCGATACATCTGATTATCCCGTAAATAACGTCTTCAACTTACCACGTAAGAACAAGAAAGTTATTGGATTGATGAAAGACGAGTGTTGTGGACATGTCATGACAGAATTTATTGGTCTACGTAGCAAGATGTACAGCATTCGAGTTCAAGGAAAAGAGGCTATTAAGAAAGCTAAAGGTGTTAAATCAACAGTAGTCAAAAACGAGATCACCTTTGAAGACTATCGCGAATGTTTATTCAATGAAAAATCGATAAGTCGCGAGCAAAATTATATTCGCTCACGACTGCACAATGTCTACACCGAGAAACAGAATAAAGTGGCCCTAAGTCTGTACGATGATAAGCGCTGTCTTGTCCAGAATTGTACAGACACGCTTCCCTGGGGCCACTTCAGCATACTTGACGACGAACAGTTGCTGCAGGTTTTGGAGGATGTAGAGGTGGGAGAAGCTTGCGAGGTGGAGGGAAACTGGCTACATAAGGACGGTCAGCAGAGAGCTGGCCACATTCGGTCACTGATCGAGCCAGAGGAAGGTGAACCTCCATCTAAGAGACCTAGACATTGAGAGTTACCTCCAAAGCATTAAGGGGTTATGATAGTGTTAAAATTTTGAAAATATTAATTTTTTTTTTATTCACTTTTTTCACAGTTAATAGTCCGTAGAATATGGTCCTGAAAGCTGTTTTTTGCTAAAAAAATTTGCCTTGAAAATATCGACAAAAAACTGATAAATCTGTTTCAAGTAAATTTTTGAAAAATCGTGTTTTTTAAATATTTTAATTAGGCCAAACTTGTGAAAAGGATTGTTCTACCACACATTTTACAGAGTTATTTCATGAGAAATCTTACTGAAAATACGACCTAAAAACCGTTTTACAAACCGTTTTTTTCTCAAGAGTTATGAAATTATTTCCGTAAAATAAATAAAATCCGTAAAATTAATTTTTCTATGTGTGATTTTATGTTAATAAACTCAATGCGTTAAAGTAAAGGCATTCAACAAATTTGAATTTTCCACTGGAACAGGTTGTACCTCACAGCGTCCGGTCGAGAATGAAGATTACTGTTTGATCGGTATAGTAGAATTTTCTGTAAAGCAGCAGAAAGCAGCCAAACAGCTGTTTTTCATCCAAGACACTAGATCAGTGCAGTTAGTCTGCTAGCTGCTGTAACAATGCTTATAACCTCAGTGGTGTTGTAAAAGTGCAAGAGCTTCTGCAGAATACAAAAATTATTCAGATAAGTATTGAAAACTAATAAGTTATAATTTATCCGTAAAGAACTTTTTCTTTGTTTCTTTATTTTTTGCTTTTAGGTGTACGGGTCCAAGACAGCAAGATGGGCCTATTATTCTGACTAACTGGTATATTATTTTGTATACTTTCTAACAACTTGAAATGTTTTTGATAATGGTTAGTACTGCACATAATTGCAATCAGTAGTATAACTTGATTATGAATAGGTAACGATAACTTTTATTTTATTTTCAGCTTCTATATACTACTATCACACAGCATGATGTACGCGTACCACCAAGTATGCTTTATTGCATGTATATTTGAGTACCAAAAGCAAATCAAGGTATGCCACATAGTTTCTGTAAGTATAGCTGACTTCATTTGTACGATTTACATTATAAACTTTAAATGCCTTTTACTCAAATTTAGTTTTTTCATGCTTTTCATGTACTTGCCGCAGCTTTCTGAAGGAACCGTAACATCAATCCGGATGAACTAAAGTGTAAAACCTTCCTAATGAGTACGGTCACAAACTGAGTGGAGCAGAATTGGCAAAAATAAGTTCAAAGTGAATGTTACGTATGTTTACATATGTAACATTCACTATAATTATTAATATTGTCAATATATGTTTAATTAATTATATTAATATTGTGTTTTTCAGGAATCTGTTCCACTTAGTCTGAGACCAGACTCATAAGGAAGATTTGGCACTTTGATTCATTAGAATTGATGGTACGGTTCCATCAGAACCATGCGGCAAGCAAACAAAAGTGATGAAAATCATGATTTTTGGTAAGCAATTCCTTTAATTGTTTTTAAATGTTACAGTCACTTTTTGCATATTATTTATGCATAAAAGTGATGTATAATACTTGTATTTGAAAGCAAAAATATAGTTTTTAGAGCACCTATATATCTATTAATTTTTTACAACACTAACAATTTTTCGTTTTTTTCAGGTTTTAACACTGTCATAACCCCTTAAGGTAAGATATTCTTGACTAATATACATATCTCTCTCTCTCTCGCACTCGCTCTCTCTCTCTCTCTCTCTCTCTCTCTCTCTCTCTCTCTCTCTCTCTCTCTCTCTCTCTCTCTCTCTCTCTCTCTCTCTCTCTCTATAAAATCTTATATATATACATTTTTTTTCAGAATGGATCTAAACGGCTTGAATCAAATACAACACACGGTACGGCATAAAATATGTGGTGACATTAAACAATGAATGCCAGGTTTTCCTACCTGACAGAGTTTCCAAAGCTTTGGAAAACAATGGTAACTTGTTCGATGAAATGATGGAGAAAGCAAATAAATACGCTTTAGGCCTCACCTACAATGGCAACAACAAATTTGAATTTTACGATGTGTAGTATATAAGTATAGTTAATAGTTAAATGTAAATAAATTTGAATGTTTGTGTGTGCGTTTAATTTATGTTTATTAAAATAAAAAATATAAAAAAGATAAAGAGAAAGTTTAAGGAGAAGAAAAGTATTTTCTTTAAAAAAAATAAATAAATAATTGGTTGTTCTTCACTGGTGAGGGCGCAGCTGAGGGGCTCTCACCACTTTCTCTTTATTACTTTATTAATTAATCAATTAATTTACAAGTATTGTTTTTTTACACCTCTGATTTATTTATCCACGTATTATGGGAACTATTGAAACCCAACCATTTAACGTAGACTTGATTACCGCGTTTTTTAATAACTTTTTCTACGAGATAAACGTCTGGATACTGCACTTTGGATAATTCCTGTTCATAAAAACAGCCGCTCACAGGTTGATTCTTGTAATCCTTCACATGGTAAGTAGTTGGATTCGTTTTGGACACTTTAACAATCGTAAATATCTCTGTTGACCAATTCGGAGTGTATCCTTTTTCAAAGGCTTGCTTAACTTTACTCACGCGTACTTTATCATTTACCTTGAATTTCGATTTTTTTTTATTGCAAGACTTTGCTTTAGAAGAAAACCGTTTGAGAATTTCGGCTTCATTCGCAGCTGTAACGTCCTTTGGCTTTACACCTATTGTTCGATGTTTTGTATAGTTGTACGATTGTATCAAAGTCTGTAATATATCTAACCACTTGTAGTTTCCACGAAGACTAAATTGTATCCACATTTTGTTTTTTAATGTTCGATTAAATCTTTCACAAATAGATGCTTTAAGGTTACTATGCGTAGAGTAAAGATTGATCTTGCATTGCTTCATAAGATTATCAAATGTAGAGTTATAAAATTCTTTTCCTCTATCTGTTTGCAAGTTTTTTGGTACTCGACCTTCGTGCAGTACAGACTTCATTGCTGCAGCAACATCTTTACCGGTTTTTTGTTTGATTGGTACAGCCCATGCATACTTTGAGAAATTATCAATGATTGTTAGCATATACTTGTAACCTTTATTTTCTCGAGAATACGGTAACATTTCGACCAAGTCAGCTTGCCATGTTTCGTCAATTCCACGTACATCGAACTTTCGGCGTGGATAATTTCGACGAGCAGGCTTATGTAACTCTTCAACCACTACTTTTTTATAGTTCATCTGTCAATGTTTACTATACAGCATTCGAAGAGTGAATGTTTTGAGATATCGTGAGTACTATGTCTTTTATAGTGCGTATCTCAATCTCTAAGCTCTGTAACTTAGCATCTATTTCATCTCTATGAAACTCTACAATATCATCTAAATTGTTATAATCAGTTCTCAGACTAGATAAACTATCCTGCACTTTATTCATTTCTCTTCTAATTATACTATTCAAAGCATCTAGATTTACTGCTTCATGCAATTCGTTAGGTGAAGCGAGATTACAGAGTCGTTTGTTCTCCAAGTCATATTGACCATCAGCAGTGATTTTGAAACCAATGCCTGGAGGACCACGACTGCCTTCTTTTTTTTTCAGATTACGTCCGAATACGTCAACGCTCATGATTGAAATGAATGAATTGTGTGTAAGCAACTCAATATATATAGCCAGCCTCGCGAAGTTCTTCAATAATTGAATGGATTTCATTCGTATGACTAGGATTCCCAGCTGATGTTTCGGCCATTAATAGTCGCAATCTATCCACTAATTCATTTGGATCATCCCAATAAACATAATCCATTTTCGTGTCTCGTCTTGCAATTTTAAAAGGAGGTAATTTTAGTCGACCACCACCACCACCCGTTTTGGCAATTGATTTCCGTTTTTTCGATGTTCTTGTTAGAGTAAACAGTGGATCAATAAAATCAGTATATTTTTTACTATTATGTACACGAATTGACTCATCTGGCCTGAACTGCTTTTTATGTGCAGATGATGTTTCTAGAATCTTTTTATAATTCTCCAAATCATTAGCTGTAATTAACTGTCGATTCGGATATTTAGATATCAGTAAGTCCAGTAATCCTTGAGTTTTTGTATATTTTTCATGTCCCACTGTGATGTGAGTATCATTAATTACTATCGTAGAGTTTCCAATCATATATCCACCATTTTCTTTACGCACTCCATAAATTTTATCCAATTTTTGATTGTATTTTGGATCAAGCATAATTGAATGATTAATTTTCAAGGGACTAGATCCTTCTTCTTCTTCTTCACCAGCAGTCTCGAAATCGGTTGTTTCTACACCTTTGATCAATGATATATCATTTTCATCGTTAAATTTATATGTATCATCTAGACTACTTGTCGATGAAATAGTTTTATTGATATCTTTGTCTAAGCTTTGGTCAGACGTATTGTTAGTAGTCGACTTCTTTGCTTTTTCTTTTTTCAAATCGAGAAACGTTTCCTTTCCTACGACTGCTGCTGCTGCTGTGTTAGAAATGATCTGTTCAAGTGGATTCACAATTGGTTTGAAAGTCTCTCCTACAATTTTCTCGAAATTTTCTTTTCCAAATTTCATCAAATTATATTTGCGTTTGACCGCGTTACGAGCTTTTACTAATTGTTGAAGAATATTCTTCTCTTGCTGTGGGTTGGACATGTTGACACTTCAAAGGTTAGTGACAAACTGGTTACGGAACCTTACGCACGCGTTATATTTATAGCAAAGCTATCGAAACCCTTCCTGTATCGACCATTATTAATTGGACTATCTTTATCAATCATTAAGAATCCATACTTATCATCCAACCAACATTTTGAGCATAGATCTTTGAACTGCGTGTAAGACATATCAGAATTAACATGATCATCATACATGTGTTTCAAATTTACATCATCTTGTCGGAAAACAACCAATAGATTGACATTATCTCTCACAAGATGCTTAGGCATGTGATCATATGATTGACAAAGGTAGAAACAATCGACATTTTTATGTCTCCCCATGCAGAAATATGCTCTGATGTGATTTTGCTTTTCGCAAGCAACGTCATCGAAAATCATAATTGAATTCGGTAGTGCTTTGTCGGGAGCTATGACGTCATCATTCTCACTAAATGTAAAATATTTTATATCTTCCAGAGGTTCCAAGAGTTTTTTTAGAAATGTGTATTTCGATTGATTCAGAGACTTTGAGTATACGTATATGTTTTCGAATCTCAATCCATTGGGATGTGTTATAAGTGCTAGAAGACTGTTAGTCTTACCACAGTTCGATGGACCACAAAAAAATTGCTCTAATGTTGTTTGGAAGCAGTGGTCCGTGTCGTTTTCTCTCACTTTTATTTTGCTCAGTGATAGTGTCAAAGTTAACTATTGGTAGCTTAACGGACTGCTCTTTGAAATTCATGTTTCCACGGCGAGAGCTCGATTGCAACTGAGCGAAAGCCTAACTAGTTACTCTTTAAGTTCATGCTTTCATCATCACCACCACCACCACCACCACGAGAGCTCAATGAGTGACTGAGCGAAGACCTATAAATAGCGCGTTTGTACATCACTCTCGTCAGTCACAATCGAACCTTCGAGGTGTGATGATCATACACAAACGCTCTGATCAAAGTCATCGTCGTCGTCGAGGTTACGGTATAACTAATACTCTGATTAATAAATTACCATTTGAACTTCATCTACCAGGATATCAATATTGTGGGCCTGGTACTAAATTAGCTAAACGCTTGGCTCGTGGTGATCCCGGAATCAATCCCCTCGATAGAGCTTGTAAGGAGCACGACATAGCTTATTCTCAGAATCGTGAAAATATTCAGGCTCGAAACGCAGCTGACAGGGTTTTAGCTGATCAAGCTTGGCAGAGAGTACTTGCGAAAGACTCAGGGATTGGTGAAAAAGCCGCAGCTTACTCTGTAGCAAAAATCATGAAGTTAAAATCCAAACTTGGAATGGGTGTGAAAAAAAGAAGCAAGAGGAAGCCTACAAAGTTGAATAAAATTATTAAGGCTGCCTCAAATTCAATAGTTTCAAGCAATAATTCTCAAGATGCTATACTTTCAGCTTTGAAGGGTGCTCGCAAAGCAGTTAAAATAGCTGGCGGTAAACAGAATATAGTAATACCACGAACCTTACCACTCCCCACAAAAGTAGGCGGATTTTTACCTCTTCTCATACCAATTTTTGCTGGTTTGAGTGCAGTTGGTGCAGTTGCTGGTGGAGCAGCAGGAATTGCAAAGGCAGTGAACGATTCTAAAGTTGCTAACAAACAATTGGAGGAGACTAAAAGACATAATCTAAAAATGGAGGATATTGCTTTGGGTAAAGGTTTATGCTTGAAATCTCAAAAGAAAGGATTAGGTCTATACCTAAAGCCTTACCCAGGATTCGGATTAAAAAAAAAAAAGATCCTCGAAGTAAGGTTACCGAACCGTGCTCTCACAAATATCGATATACTAAAGTATGCTAAGATGTTGAAAATTCCGTTCTTTCGAGGTGTATTCATGAGAAATGCGTTGCCTACAAATGGACCTCATTACAGAGAATCAGCTGTAGTAAATCTTGACGATGCTGATGGTCCGGGAACTCATTGGGTAGCATATCGTAAACGTGGCAATGATGTGGTTTACTTCGATAGTTTTGGAGATCTCCAACCTCCTATAGATTTATTGATATACTTAAAAGTTTCTGTAATCAAGTATAATCATGAGAGATATCAAAACTATAACACCTTCAATTGTGGTCACCTTTGTCTCAAATTTCTATCTAACAAGCTCAAACCAGTATATAAAGCGTGACAAAGAAAAATTTTATCATTCAACTGTCAGCTATCATGGAAAGCTCATTGACATTGAGTTTATCGGGTACTTCTTCTGTATTAGAAACCGAATTCTTTCCGCCAATCGACTTGCATCCTGATAAAAACTACGTTCTTGGCTTGGTTGAACTATTAACTTTCAATTCCATACCGAATATCGATATTGGTGCTAATAAACTGTATGTCGGTAAAGAAGTAATTGTTTTACCTACAGGCAGTTACGAAATCGATGATATAAATAATTTTCTTCAAGAAATATTGATTCAAAAGAATATTTCATTTAGTCTGAAACCCAACAACAATACGCTACGCAGTATTATCAAGTGCAGTCACGACATTGATTTTCGACCACGAGATTGCATTGGTGCATTGCTCGGTTTTACCGAAAGACTTCTTCCAGCAAATCTAACTCACAGTTCGAATTTACCTGTTACTATTCTTAAGATTAACGCTCTGCGAGTGGAGTGCAATATTACATCAGGAGCATACATTAACGGTCACCTCGCTAACACCATACATGAATTCTTCCCTGCAGTACCTCCAGGATATAAGATCGTTGAAGTACCGTCACAGGTCATTTATCTTCCAATTGTCGTCCGAAGCATTGATCACTTACAGTTACGTGTAGTTGATCAAGACGGAAATCTGGTTAATTTTCGTAAAGAAATAATTACCGTCAGATTACATCTTAAACAAGTGTAATGGGAATCGTTTACAACAACAACAACAACAACAACAACAACAAAGTTGGCAGAGGCTTTATAAGCAATTCAAAATGGAGCAAGCCCATCAGTCGTCTTCGAACCTCCAAAGCGTTAACACGTCAGAACATTCAGTTTCTAAAAAGTCTAAACTTAAGAGTCATTACTGCCCGAAGTGGAAAGTATTCTGCATAATTTTTTGTTGTTTCACAAAACATGGAAGACATTCTAAACATTCAGTCTCCTGTAACATTTGATGAGTCTCTTGCTCACTACGAGCTTCATCCTCATCAACCTTATACCGCTACATCCTTTAACAACAGTGATGAAATTCGCATTGCTATCCAACATCAGGATTTATATGTTTTACCATCGCGCAGTATGATACATCTTTGTGGAAGACTTACAAAATCAGATGGAAGTGCAGTAGCACATACGACTCTCGTAAACAATGCCTTCTGTCATATGTTTGAGGAAATTCGCTATGAGATTAATGCAGTAGAAATTGATAAATGTAAAAATGTTGGTTTAACAACAATCATTAAAGGCTGGCTTTCGCTCTATCCGAGTCAAAGTGTGCTGATGGAAAATGCTGGTTGGCTTGATATTGCCGAGACGCAAAGTTTAACAAACAATCAAGGCTATTTCGATGTGGCAATTCCACTGAGTATGATTCTTGGATTTGCCGAAGATTATCGAAGAATTGTCGTTAATGTCAAGCATGAACTTATACTAACCAGATCGAGAAATGATTTGAATGCAGTTATTCAAACGGGTACACAAGGTGAAAACAACGCAGTAACCTATGAAAATTTCAAGATAGAATTAACGAGTGGTTGATGCCTTACGTTGTGGCATCTAATGTCTACAAAATTCGCTTGCTAAATTACATAGAGAAAAATCGACCAATTAACATGAGCTTTAGAAGTTGGGAGCTCTATGAGTATCCAGTACTGCCCAGTTCAACGAAACATGTATGGACAGTTAAGACAACCAATCAGTTGGAGAAACCACGATTCATTGTTTTGGCTTTGCAAACAAGTAGAAAGAATTCAAAAACACGCAATGCCAGTCATTTCGATCACTGCAATCTGAGCAATGTAAAACTGTTCCTTAACTCGCAGTACTATCCATACGGTAATCTGAATCTTAATATAAACCAGGCTCAATACGCAGTTTTGTATGATATGTATGCGAATTTTCAAAGCGCATACTATGATAAAAATGCTGAACCTATATTGAAAAAAAATGAGTTTATTACTCATGCACCTCTCTACGTCATCGATTGTTCCAAACAAAGTGAAGTATTGAAGAATGCTCCCGTGGATGTACGTTTAGAATTTGAATCACGAGACAATTTTCCAGCAAACACGTCAGCTTACTGTCTAATTCTGCATGATCGCATAATCCAGTATAATCCGGTCAGTGGAGACGTGAAAAAACTTGTTTAAACTAGTAGTAATGAGAAAAGAGTACAATTATTCTTGAAGTTCACAAGACAGACTCTTATTGAGAGAGAAATATCGAGTACGTGGTAGATATGCAAGGCTTTAAGCAATCTGGCAACGACTTTATTCTCAAAGAATTATCTATAGTTTCTCTGAGAGAACAGAGTGAACCTATTGTGCTTCTTTTTAAATCACCTTTTCCCTGGAGAAAACTTACAGAAAAATATAAGCAAGAAAATAAATGGTTGGAACATCATTATCATGGCATATCCTGGTCATCTGGAGAAATTGAGTATACGGAAATTGGAAAAATTCTACGAGAAGCCTTGCATGATTCTACTACAGTAATTGTAATGGGATCATTGAAGAAAAAGTGGTTAGAACGTTTTAAATTCAACGTTCTCGACTTCACCGAAATGGGATATCCGCCTCTGGACAAGATTAAACTTGCAACCGTTTGTTCGAATCATAATGGAACCTATAAATCCAGCTGTGCTCTTCACAACGTACGACTTTTAAAGAAATATATGGAAGAGCGATGTAAACCATTAGAGAGAGAAAACTTACCGATGGAATGGGAGTAAAGTGTGTAGTCATGGAGAGGTTATGATAATAAATTACGTGGTTGAACCTCACAGGTGAGAGCGTTGGTTGGGGCTCTCATCGTTTACAAGAGAGTCTCTCTCTCTTTGTATACAGACTATGCATAAATCGATATATACAAATATACATCTCTGCATATGTAAATATTTATATACATCTGCAGAGATTCACCGCGAAGATTCGCGCTCTCCACCGATATGAAAAAACATGAGGGGATTGAAGCACACAGTGTGTGAATTTGCGCGCGGGGGGGCACATCGGAACCTCTGGGGGGGGGGGGGGTTCAAGCACATCCGAACCTCTGGGGGGATTCAGGCACATCCGAACCTCTGAGGGGGTTCAGGCACATGCTGGGCTAGAACACTCGGGGGGTTCAGGCACACTGGTGTGCTTGAACCCCCTGGGGGTTCTGGCCCATGTGTGCTTGAAATTTGAGCTATCAAACGTCAAAATCGAAGCATTGGATCGAGAGTAATAGGGATTTGAAGAAAGGGAAAAATGTCTGGTTTTTGGAAAAATCGAGCTATTTCGTGAAAGTCAAACCAAACCACTTTTTTCAAATGGTCATAGATTTTGATCGAGTGATTCGATTTTGACGTTTAATAGCTTAAATTCAAGCTCTTTTCCTCAGCTTTTTTGTTGATACAAATATTTTTTTGTAGTGAGCTATATATATATGCTTCTAAAGCCGATTGGTTCTTTGAAAGCATATATATAGCTCAATATATATCAGATTTAAATTTTGACTTAAAATTCAAAAAGTTGAAGAAAATAGCTTTAATTTAAGCTATTAAAGTGGTTTGATTCGACTTTCACGAAATAGCTCGATTTTTCCAAAAACCAGACATTTTTCCCTTTCTTCAAATCCCTATTACTGTCGATCCAATGCTTCGATTTTGACGTTTGATAGCTCAAATTAAAGCTCTTTTCCTCTACTTTTTGGTTTTTAGGTCTAAATTTGAATTTTTTTATCTGTTGATCTATATATATACTTCTAAAGCGGATTGGTTTTCTGAATGCATATATATAGCTCAATAGATAAGAAAAATTAATTTTGGACCTAAAAACCGTAAAGTTGAGGAAAAGAGCTTTAATTTAAGCTATTAAACTTTAAAATCGAGTCACTGGATCAAAAGTTTCGAGGATTTGAAAAAAAGTGAAAATCGATTAGTTTCGCGAGAGCCCTATAAAGAGTTAGCAGTATTGAAGCGAGCGTAACTCGTGACCGGAACATCCGATTTTAAAAATTTTAGGCTCGATTTAAAGCTCTTGAGCTGCACTTTTGTTCTGTATATATAAAGTGTAGCGCCAAATCACATAGGATTCACAGTACACAAATAATACTCTCGACAGTAAAAGAGCAAAAGAAAATGTATCAAGATTTTTGCGTTTTTTCGATCGGAAACCCGGGTGGCAACCGATAATGATGCAACTCGCACGGTTTCTTATTCGGAGGGGTCCCAGAAATCAGAAAAAATAGGTCTGGTAAGTGTGCCCTACCCAAAATTTTTCAGTAGTCCAGGCCCTCAGAAGTTTCCAGTATCCCGTGGAATGACTCATATATGTCTTGGGACCCTTCAATACTGTTAGGGTATGTCTCCTTCATAAACTGCATCAACTGATGTTCCTCGCCCAACACTCCGATAGCTTTTTCATAAAATTTTTTAACAAAATTATTTATTGATTTCATAGACAGTCTCACCGCCTGGGCATTAAGCATCCGCTGATTCAGTTCTTCGTCGTTAATGACCATAGTACTATTAAATTTGTTATTAATCTTATATTTATCATTTTCTTTATTTGTATAATTACTTTCTCTGATACTTAGAATAGAGTTGTTCAAGTTCAAGCCATTAATAACTTTTTGAAATGAATTATTATTACTAATGTAACGTCCTACGACGTTATCTATTTTATGTATTTCTATTAGGCAAAAAGAATTAAAGGTATAACTTTTGTTTTAAATCAGTTATTTCAAAATTCAAAGCAATTGTCAATAGCAGTTGTGTAATGTGACACTTTCAAAGGTAAGCGTTCAGCTAACACTGGACGTGTGAAAACGCAGAATAAGCGTTATACTTTTGAAAGTGTTGCATTATGAAAGTAGGTTTATAATATATTGAATAAATGATATCAATAAAGTTGTAAAATTTGTAAACGAGATTTTGTGTTTAAAAGAGACTCAATGCCCTCAATTGAGCAGTCTCGTGTTTAAGTCCGAACTCCGTCCACGCCGGTCCGACAATTGGCGGAGTTTTCATTTTAATCAGCGATTAATAGTGTATTAGCATTTTGATTTTCAAATAAAGTTACATTGTTATTTTATATTTAAATATTGTGTGTTAATAATTTGTTATTCATTTCTTCAAACACCAATAAACATCGATACATTTTAGAGGGATTAAACAACCATCTAGCTAAGCAGTTATCTACGAAAAGGTAAGTTTTAAAAAAAGTATTATTTATTTAAAAGAGCCCACATACACTACACCATCTCTGTATAAATAATATTCTGATTACTAGTGAGAGTAGTAGTCAGGATATAACAAGTGGTTCCGATACAAATATCGTACGCGATTTGCCTTCAATAAATAGCATTTTTTGTTATTATTGTTTAAATAGTATTTTTGGGTATGTTGTAGAAGGAAATTTTTTTTTTAATAACACGGTGAAATAGTTATTGATTTAAATAAAGCTAAAAATTTAAGAGCTTCTAAGAAATTATTTTTACATGTGTTACTAAGATATTCTGAGAAGGGCTGATTAGATTAGCTGTATTATCTTCTTCTGATAAAAATACATGTGTAGCAAGGTGTAGTGCATGTTGGATAAGTATACAAGTAGATTGGATTACATTTCAAAACTACAGCGACTGACCGCTTAGGAATGCCGCGTTAGCAAAAATACAGACACTGTTGTGAGACAGACATTTGATATATAGGTCAGTGTATAACTAGGTCATTTAAAAGGATAGATTTGTTTTTGTTTTAATTGGAATATTTTCTGAATTATTTTTTTTTTTTTTGAATTATTATTATTATTGGATCAAGAGACAGTTAAATTGAAATTATTCGAAATTACATATTAAGAAATTTAAGAGTGGCATTTACTTCTCTTTTAGTGTTAATAATTTTGAATATAATTATGCTAAATTATTCAAATGAGTGAAAAAAAAGTGAATCTACGGATATCAGTTGGATGCACCATTAACCAGGCAACAAATTCAGCTTAATCCATCATATAGAGCATATCTTAAAAGTCCATTACAAGATCACGCTTTTAAGAGAAGTAGTAAAACTCAAAGATCTCCTAATAAACAAACTATTGAAGAAGTAAATGAAAATTTGACAAATCAAGTAGATGCTAGGCTAGGAGCAAGGCCAAAAATAAAAAGTCCTAATTTTGAAAACACATTATGTGCAGAGCAAAATACAGTATTAAGTTCAACGCCTAAAAATAACAAAAGTATTGATAATGATTGTTTAGACAATTTATTAAATAAAACTACCTATGAAAATAATAGATATTCAGATATTGGAGGTTTTCAAGCGGAACAAAGTCTTATAACAGGAACGGATAAAGATATTTTTCGTACATTTGATTCAGCTTATATTTCATCAAATGATAGTTTGCTTAAAAATAAAAAATATCCTGATAATCAAGAATCTTTAATAAATTTTGAAGGTTTAGATATTGACAAGTTTTTATATAATATTAAAGATAAATCTGCTGTACAACAAATACAAATTAATTCAGAAAGTACAAAGATTGTGGATTTAGAATCAAGTTTGTCTGATAAAAGTACGAATTCTGTTTTAGAAAAGAACCCTGAAAACTCCAATATCAATTTAAATATTAATCAGGAAAATAAAAGTGTTCATAGCAATAAAAAGACAAGCTTACAATTAGGATTATCACTTGACGATAAATACATTCATCCTAATAGCTCTCAACCTGTCATAAATATGGCAGATCCAAAACCAATGAAAGCAGATTTAAAAACTGTTGTTAGTTTAGTACCAAAATACGATGGCAATAATATGTTACATACTGATTTTATAGATTTATTGAGAGATGTAAAAGGGTTAATTGATGTTATTGACGAAAAAAATGTAACTGAATTTTTAAAGTTAAAATTAAGAGGAGAAATTGGTAGAGCATTAAGGAGAAATTCTGATATAAAAACAATTGAGGATTTAATTTCAGCAATTAAAATGTTAAATCCCAAAGAGGATATTTATGAATTACAAGGCAAAGCCATGAAATTAACTCAAGGGGATAAAGAATCAGTATTGTCTTACACAAATAGAGCTCGTAGTTTAATCTGTAAAATTAAAGAATTAAAAAAAACAGAGGGGCTGTCAGATAGAGATTTTGATACATTTCAGAAAGAATTGATGGAAAAAGTAGCAATAAGTTACAGAAAAGGTTTGAAACCAGAAATCAAATACGAATTAAAAAATGAAACTACATTTTCAGAACTTACAGAAGCGGCTATTGTGATTGAAATAGATTTACAAGAGAGACAAAAAGTTAGCAAAAATGTGATAAATCATTTCTTTGAAAATACAATTACACAGGTTAATAAAATTTTATATTGTCAAATGTGTAGAGAACGTGATCATGAAGCATTATTTTGTAAACGTGCAGGTTGTGTTTATTGTAAGGAAGAGGATCATGTTTCAAATTATTGTAATGTTGTAAAAGATAAAATTAAATTAATATGTAATTATTGTAGTAAAGCTGGCCATTCTATAAGTTCATGCCAATTAAATAGAAGACAAAACTTTCATTGTCAATATTGTCAAGAGATGGGGCATGAAGCTCAAGATTGTTCTTATATAAAGGAATATATTCTCTGTTCAAAATGCAAAGAACCGGGACATAATCCAAATAAATGTATTAATGCGAGTATACAGAGTATTCGAAAATGTAGTTTTTGTAATAGCGTTGATCATACTATGCAAAATTGTCCAGAAGTATATTGTACGCGATGTAATAAAAGAGGCCATATCACAAAATTCTGTACTTTGGGTGAAAATAAATTTAGATTTTGTACAATTTGTGAAACTACAGACCATGACAGTAATGACTGTGAAAAGATTAAAATTCTTGTTCAGGATTATAAGGCTAAGCAGCAGTTGAAATGTCAATTATGTGAAGGGTTAGGGCATGAAGTAAAAAACTGTGAAAAATTTAAAGCAGCTCAAAGTAATCAACAAGTTAATAGGAATGGTTTTAGAAATAATTATGCCAATAATAGAAATAATTATAATAATGGTAACGGTAATCAACAACAACAAAGATATTTATGGAAATAGATTCAGGCAGCAAAATCAAAGTAGTTATAATAATGGAGGAGTAAGAAAAGTGTGCGAATATTGTGATTTGGCGGGACATTCAATGGATGAATGTAGAAAATTATCAGCTTTGAAAGCTTCGCAGGAAAAGTGCGGATTCTGTAATAAAATAGGTCATAAAGCTAGCAATTGTGATGAAGTAAAAAAATTAGAAAATCAGCAAAAACAATTTTGTTCGGGATGTAAAGGTATTGGTCATACTCTAAATAATTGTTTTAAAAAGAATCAGGGAAACTTCAATTCTCTTCCTGGAAGGAACGCGTAGGAAGGGATCATAGTAAAGCGTTCCCATTACAAATTAACAATATTGAAAATGATAAATTAAATGATATAAGTAACAATGTATGTCAATATAATAATGATTTAATAGATTTATTATTTGAAACTTATGTATTAAAGCTAGAAAATCTTTTACAATACATTGAAATTACGGATGAATTTTCAAACACTACATACAAACTATTAGTAGATAGCGGGGCTCAATTAAATATTATAAAGAAAAATAAATTAATTGCTGATGTAATTAACACTAGTAATAGAATTTTGATTTCTGGAATTACGGAAAATTCCATTAGAACGTTAGGTTCTGTTAAATTATTCATAAATGATATAGATTTTGATTTTCATGTAGCTCTGGATGGTTTTTCAATTCCTTATGATGGTATTTTGGGCGTAAAAGCACTGTTAGAGCAAAAATTAAGATTAGATAAGGGTTACTTAGAAATAAATGGAAAGAAAATTCCATTAAAATCAGCTATAAATAAGTATGAAAATAATATTAATACGCTAGATTTAAAGGAAAATAGTGGGATTCAGAATTTAGTACAAATTTTTTATTAAAAAGTTGAAAATATGGATTTAGAATTTTCTTTAAATAATAAAATTCAAACTGTAAGTAATACTGTAGAATGTAATAATGCATTTAATATAATTGCACCTATGATTGTTGATTTAAGGGATGATACAAATGTTATTAAGGGTAATGTAATAAATAAAGGGAATATATCTTTACAGCAAGATTTAAAGAAAGTTCTAAATACGGTAAGTAAAATTCATAACAATATTGAAGAAAATACCTTGATGGGGAATAATGATATGGAAAGTAGCGGTATAGAGCAAATAAATGGCGAACAACAAGATTTTCTGGATAAAAATTGTGAATGGAATAGGCGTATATTGATTGAATTTTTAATAATTCGAAAATCAATATTGAAACCTTTATTGCAAATATAAATAAATGTCTAGAAAAATATGAACAGAATGATGAATTGATTAATCAAGATTTCACTATTAACTATTTGAAATTTATTGAAACTTTAGAAAGTAACAATATACATTGTGAAAATGACGGAAAAATGCATAAATTAAATAAAAAGATAAATTATTTGACTTTTGATATCCAGGATATGCCAGAAAGTTTTGTTGCATTACCAGGTTTAAATTTGCCAAATGAAGAAGAAACTATGCATTGTGGTGCTATTTATTTAAATTCAGCGAATGAAAAAAATTCTGAAAAAATCGAGAATTCAGATAAAATTGAAAGGCAAAGATTGTTAATGGATACTATTAATTTGAATCATTTGTCGCGAAGAAAGAGGAAAATTGTTGAAAACTTGATCTTGAAAAATGAGGATATTTGTTGGTTAGAAGGCGAAAATCTTGGTGTATGTGATGTAGAAGAATACGAGATAAATTTAACTGATGAAAAACCTGTATACGTAAAACAATTTCCTTTAGAATATACATTAAAACAGATTGCTATTTTAGAAACAAAAAAATTAATTGAAAATAATTTAGTCAGACCGTCAACAAGTCCTTTTAATGCTCCAGCCTTTGTTGTTCCTAAAAAAGGTTTGATAAAGGATGGTAAGAAAAAATGGAGATTAGTAATAGATTATAGGAAATTAAATGCTAAAACTATACCAGATCCATATTTGTTACCGAATATTACGGAAATTTTTGATAATGTCGGTAAAAATAAATATTTTACAACAATCGATATGGTTTCTGGATTTCATCAAGTAAAAATGAAGAAAGCGGATATTCATAAGACTGCTTTTAGTGTTCATCCTTTAGGTAGATTTGAATTTAAAGTACTACCCTTTGGTTTAATTAATTCACCTCGAGTTTTTCAAAGAATTCTTACGAGGGTATTAGGAGAGTTAATAGAGAAAGGATTTTGTTTTGTATATATAGATGATATTATTATAGTTGCAAATTCAATTGAAGAACATAATGATAGATTTAATTTAATAGCAGAAAAACTTAGAGATGCTGGTCTTAAATTAGAAACAAGTAAATGCAAATTTTTCCAGAAAGAAGTTGAGTTTTTAGGTCATATAATTAGTGAACAGGGTATTAAAACTGATCCAAATAAATAGAAGCTGTAAATAAATTTCCAATTCCGAGAACACAGGAAAAATATTAGAGAATTTCTAGGTTTAGCTGGTTATTATCGGAGATTTATTGAAAACTTTGCAGATATAGCAAAGCCATTATCTATACTTTTACAAAAGACGGAAACATTTGTGTGTTCTGACGAAAGACAAAAAGCTTTTGAAAATTTAAAACATGCATTAAGTTCTGCGCCAATATTACAATTTCCAGACATGGAAAAACCTTTTATTATTACTGCTGATTCGTCAAATTTTGCACTTGATTGTGTACTTTCGCAAGGGGTAATTGGTGAAGATAAACCAGTAGCATTTGCTTCTAGAGTATTAAAGGAAGCAGAAAAAAATTATCATACATATGAAAGGGAAGCTTTGGCAATAATGTTCGCTGTAAAGACTTTTAGGAATTATATCTATGGGAATAAATTTTATATTGTAACTGATCATAAGCCATTATTATCATTTAAAACTGCTGATAAAAACTCGCGAGTACAACGATGGCGTTTGAAATTATTAGATTATGATTATGAAATTATTTATAAACCGGGAAAAAATAATGTAAATGCTTTGTCAAGAAATCCAATAGATAATATGCAGATTAACGTAGTTACTAGAGCTCAAAAAGCGAAACAATTAAAATCCAATGAATTTACAGATATTTTATCTAATGATCAAAAAATAGAAAAGTTGAATGAATCTAGAATTAAGCAAAAAGAGAAAATTCATAAAAAAAGAGGAAATAAAAATAAAGCCATTACTGAGAAAAATAATAATTTAGATTTGACAAAGATAGATAAAAATAATAGTGAATTATCATATAATTCTATAGAAAAAAATATTGTATATACAAAAAAATTAATTCAATATAGAAAAGACAATATTGTACATTTTATGGATAATAAAGGCGAAGGTTTAGATATAAATACAAATAATTTTATTAAAAAAAACAATATTTCTTTTAATATACGATTAAATGAGGTAGAAATTGTAACTTTCAAAGCATTAAAAATTTTTGGCTTATGTATTGACGTAGCTCAATCAGTCTCCATGATTAAAGAAAAAATATTGCAGATTTTTAAGCAATTAAAGACTATTTTATTATCAGAGAAAATTGATCACTTTAGTGTTTCAAGAGATATCAAAATACATAATTTAAATTGGTCAGACATTGAAGAAATGCTAGTGCAAGTATTTGAAAATTCTAGAATAAGAATAGTAATTTGTTTGAATTATATAGAATATGTAGATTTAAAGGATAGAGATAAGATTTTTCAGGAAAATCACGATAGTTTATTAGGTGGTCATTCAGGTGTAACTAGAACTTTTAATCGTATAAGGGCTAAATATTATTGGGAAAATTTGAAACAAGATGTAGAAATACGAATTAAAAATTGTATGGATTGCCAAAAAAATAAATTAAAAAGAGTTAAAACAAGGCAACCTATGGTAATTACTGATACGCCACTTAAAACATTTGATAAAGTTGCCATGGATATAGTTGGGCCATTAAATATTACAAATAATAATAATAAATATATTTTAACCATACAGGATCAATTATCTAAATATTTGATAGCGGTTCCATTATCAGATCAAGCAGCTGAAACTGTAGCTGATGCTTTTATAAAGCAATTTATTTGTATTTTTGGTTCTCCAAAAGTTGTACTCACTGACAGAGGAACTAATTTTACAAGTAAATTAATGAAAGCTGTTGCTAGGAGATTTAAATTTTCAAAAGTAGAAACTACTGCTTTTTCGCCTGCATCAAATGGTTCGCTTGAAAGAGCGCATCATCCATTGTGTGAATATTTAAAAAATTTTTCATCTAAAAAAATCTTTTGGGATGATTTACTTCCTTTAGCGCAATTTCAATATAATACAAGTATTCATAGTGCACATAGATTTATGCCATATGAATTAGTATTTGCTTATCCACCTAATTTACCGTCATCTGAGCCTTTAAAGGTATCAGAACAATTACCTACGTATAACAATTATTTGACCAATTTGGTAACAAATATGAGAGAAATTGCTGAATTAGCCCGTGAAAATTTAATAGTTTCAAAAGAAAAGTATAATAGGTATTATGATAGATTTATAAATTCCTGTAAAATTTAAAACAGGAGATGAGGTATGGTTAGTAAAAGAACCAAAACCTGGAAAATTGGAGAAAAATCATATTCTTGGACCTTTTGAAATTATTAATGTGGGTGAAAATCGTAATATAACAAATAA